>JAMFTG010001977.1:0-49635 GCA_023974075.1 Chaenocephalus aceratus | reverse complement strand
TAGAAAGTACAGGTATTTGGGTTCAACATGTAAGAAGTAGAAAGTACAGGTATTTGTGTTCAACATGTGAGAAGTAGAAAGTACAGGTATTTGAGTTCAACATGTAAGAAGTAGAAAGTACAGGTATTTGTGTTCAACATGTGAGAAGTAGAAAGTACAGGTATTTGAGTTCAACATGTAAGAAGTAGAAAGTACAGGTATTTGAGTTCAACATGTAAGAAGTAGAAAGTACAGGTATTTGGGTTCAACATGTAAGAAGTAGAAAGTACAGGTATTTGAGTTCAACATGTAAGAAGTAGAAAGTACAGGTATTTGAGTTCAAGATGTGAGAAGTAGAAAGTACAGGTATTTGTGTTCAACATGTGAGAAGTAGAAAGTACAGGTATTTGAGTTCAAAATGTAAGAAGTAGAAGTACATGTATTGAGTTCAAAATGTAAGAAGTAGAAAGTACAGGTATTTGAGTTCAACATGTAAGAAGTAGAAAGTACAGGTATTTGAGTTCAACATGTGAGAAGTAGAAAGTACAGGTATTTGTGTTCAACATGTGAGAAGTAGAAAGTACAGGTATTTGTGTTCAACATGTGAGAAGTAGAAAGTACAGGTATTTGTGTTCAACATGTGAGAAGTAGAAAGTACAGGTATTTGTGTTCAACATGTGAGAAGTAGAAAGTACAGGTATTTGAGTTCAACATGTAAGAAGTAGAAAGTACAGGTATTTGGGTTCAACATGTAAGGAGTAGAAAGTACAGGTATTTGAGTTCAACATGTGAGAAGTAGAAAGTACAGGTATTTGTGTTCAACATGTGAGAAGTAGAAAGTACAGGTATTTGAGTTCAACATGTGAGAAGTAGAAAGTACAGGTATTTGTGTTCAACATGTGAGAAGTAGAAAGTACAGGTATTTGAGTTCAACATGTAAGAAGTAGAAAGTACAGGTATTTGAGTTCAACATGTAAGAAGTAGAAAGTACAGGTATTTGAGTTCAACATGTAAGAAGTAGAAAGTACAGGTATTTGGGTTCAACATGTAAGAAGTAGAAAGTACAGGTATTTGAGTTCAACATGTAAGAAGTAGAAAGTACAGGTATTTGAGTTCAACATGTGAGAAGTAGAAAGTACAGGTATTTAGTTCAACATGTAAGAAGTAGAAAGTACAGGTATTTGTGTTCAACATGTGAGAAGTAGAAAGTACAGGTATTTGAGTTCAACATGTAAGAAGTAGAAAGTACAGGTATTTGAGTTCAACATGTAAGAAGTAGAAAGTACAGGTATTTGAGTTCAACATGTAAAGAAGTAGAAAGTACAGGTATTTGGGTTCAACATGTAAGAAGTAGAAAGTACAGGTATTTGAGTTCAACATGTAAGAAGTAGAAAGTACAGGTATTTGAGTTCAACATGTAAGAAGTAGAAAGTACAGGTATTTGAGTTCAACATGTGAGAAGTAGAAAGTACAGGTATTTGAGTTCAACATGAGAGAAGTAGAAAGTACAGGTATTTGTGTTCAACATGTAAGAAGTCAAAGTAAAAAGTGGTCAGAAAATAAGTAGTACTTAAGTACAGTAACAAAGTATTTGTACTCCACTACTTCCCAGCTCTTGCTGTGACGCTGTAAATGTCCTCGCTGTGGGACGAATAAAGGGATTCTGATTCTGATAACCTCGTCTCTCCCTCGTCTCCCCCTCGTCTCCCCCTCGTCTCCCCCTCTGCACAGATGCCTGGGCTTGGTTTGCAACAGCTGTCTCTCCATGTGCTGCCACCAAGTGTTGCCTCCATGGTGGTGGGGGGGGGGGGGGAGGGATTAGTCATGAATATTCATGCTCCCGTGGATGAACCACCCAACAGAAAAATGGCTCCGCAGAGGAGACAAACGATGGTCACGCGTCTATACAATCAGAATCAGGTTTATCACCAGGTGGGTTGACACGTACGAGGAATTTGACTTGATGTCGTGGTGCATACGTAAAAGTAAAACAAAAATTAAAAAATACAGATAGAGAACTAGAAAAATAATATAAAATATAGTAAAATATAACAGTATTTACATAGAAATTGTTGTAGATTGTGTGAAACGTGACTTTTTAACAATGGATTTCCTTAAACTTTAGAAACAAATAAATTAATATATAGAATATATATTATTGCCATTTAAATAATAATCGGAATCCAAAATCATGATTATAAAATAAAATAAAAATAATTCAACCCTTAACAATCCTTGCAGAACATGTACATGCTTGGTTTAAAAGCAACTAATTAATATATTACAATTAAACATTACTTTTATTCCAATCCTCACACACTTCATGCATATAATATCCTGCTTTAATTTACTGTAAATTGGTATTTCCATTTTTTAATGCTGTTTTATTTCTATTGTGAGATGTTTCCATTTTAGAATAGTATGTATTCGCCGGCTCTTGTAACGTCTCTCGTGTGCAATGCCTTGTGTTTCATGCTGCTGCAATGCAAACATCTCCAACAGAGAAATGGGGGAGACTCCACCCCTCAGAGGAGAGGGAGTTAAGGATAGGGAGGATGATGGAGGAGTTTTGGAAGCGGGAGGCAGACGGAGGAGAGGAGGCGGACCAGACTGAATGGCAGGGATCCATAAAACGATACCCCCCCCCCCCCCCAGAGGTGTGAGAGAGGCATGGGAAAGGGAAATGGGAGCCGATTGGAAATTTGGGAAACAGGAACATTGTGTACCTTCAGGATTTGGCTTGAAACCTCTGCTTTCTGCAGGCAATGATTCATTCAAATGCTGTGAAGAGGAGACTTGGAAGTCAAACGTAAAACCACTCAGGTTACGAAATGTACACGTTGAGTTCAGCAGGATAATCTCCACACATTAACACCACGTTATGATTTCTGAAGTAAAAAGCTAACGTTGGGCGATAACAGGGTTGCCAACTTCGGGCACCTGGCTGGAGTGAGATTTTGATATCATGGGTTTGATTACACATATGCGCACTAAATGACTGCTATCGTGTCAGTGTCCTTAGCATATACATAGGATATATATACAATATATACAAATACACAATAAAGGGCACAAAGTTTCATTCACTAATGAAAGTCAAACACATGTTTGTTTCCACTGTTTTATTGTGTGCCTGTCGCGATAAGCAAATAATTGACTTATCGTACGATCAATAAAAATGAACTCGATACATTTCCATTTACATGAGGATGTGACTAGCAGTTCGAAAGGATGTACTTGAATTATTATTATATATTATCATTATGTCAGGGGTCTAAAATGGTCATACAACGGTCCAGACAATATTATCGTTTATCGCAATAATTTCTGGGAAAATGTATCCAACAAAATTAATTATCATGAGAGGCCTATACATGAAACACACACACACACACACACGCACACACACAAATCTACAGACTTACTCCAAACTGCCAAACATATTAATTAACACACTCTCACTCTCATATACTCTTTGACTCTATTTTGGCCTCGTAGAACAATAAGCAGCAGACTTTTACTTTTCATTTCGACTGTATCTCAGATCTGCGCATGCACAATACGGGTCGGGGATTGACCAACCGGCTCCCACTGCTCTGCTGTCTGTTCACGTTCTTAAGAGTGGTGGGGGCGGATCGACAGCTTGAGCAGCTGTCAACTCACATTGTAAATAACCAACCAAAAACGATCGCCGGTTCATCTTGTTTTTGGCGTGAGAATAGTTTGGGCATGAGCGTGAGAGCGTGAGATTGAGAGTGAAAGCGTGTGTCACACGCCAGATGCGTGAGAGTTGGCAACCCTGGCTATAAAGGAACTACAGCACGGTCACATGACTTCACGTCACCACCGCTAAGCTAAAGGTGGCTAATGTTGGGCTATAAAGGAACTACAGCACGGTCACATGACTTCACGTCACCACCGCTAAGCTAAAGGTGGCTAATGTTGGGCTATAAAGGAACTACAGCACGGTCACATGACTTCACGTCACCTCTGCTAAGCTAAAGGAGGCTAATGTTGGGCTATAAAGGAACTACAGCACGGTCACATGACTTCACGTCACCTCTGCTAAGCTAAAGGCGGCTAATGTTGGGCTATAAAGGAACTACAGCACGGTCACATGACTTCACGTCACCTCTGCTAAGCTAAAGGAGGCTAATGTTGGGCTATAAAGGAACTACAACACGGTCACATGACTTCACGTCACCACCGCTAAGCTAAAGGAGGCTAATGTTGGGCTATAAAGGAACTACAGCACGGTCACATGACTTCACGTCACCACCGCTAAGCTAAAGGCGGCTAATGTTGGGCTATAAAGGAACTACAACACGGTCACATGACTTCACGTCACCACCGCTAAGCTAAAGGTGGCTAATGTTGGGCTATAAAGGAACTACAGCACGGTCACATGACTTCACGTCACCACCGCTAAGCTAAGGCGGATAATGTTGGGCTATAAAGGAACACACAGCACGGTCACATGACTTCACGTCACCACCGCTAAGCTAAAGGCGGATAATGTTGGGCTATAAAGGAACTACAGCACGGTCACATGACTTCACGTCACCACCGCTAAGCTAAAGGTAGCTAATGTTGGGCTATAAAGGAACCACAGCACGGTCACATGACTTCACGTCACCACCGCTAAGCTAAAGGCGGCTAATGTTGGGCTATAAAGGAACCACAGCACGGTCACATGACTTCACGTCACCACCGCTAAGCTAAAAGTGGCTAATATTGGGCTATAAAGGAACTACAGCACGGTCACATGACTTCACGTCACCACCGCTAAGCTAAAGGCGGTTAATGTTGGGCTATAAAGGAACTACAGCACGGTCACATGACTTCACGTCACCACCGCTAAGCTAAAGGTGGCTAATGTTGGGCTATAAAGGAACTACAACACGGTCACATGACTTCACGTCACCACCGCTAAGCTAAAGGTGGCTAATGTTGGGCTATAAAGGAACTACAGCACGGTCACATGACTTCACGTCACCACCGCTAAGCTAAAGGCGGATAATGTTGGGCTATAAAGGAACCACAGCACGGTCACATGACTTCACGTCACCACCGCTAAGCTAAAGGCGGATAATGTTGGGCTATAAAGGAACCACAGCACGGTCACATGACTTCACGTCACCACCGCTAAGCTAAAAGTGGCTAATATTGGGCTATAAAGGAACTACAGCACGGTCACATGACTTCACGTCACCACCGCTAAGCTAAAGGCGGCTAATGTTGGGCTATAAAGGAACCACAGCACGGTCACATGACTTCACGTCACCACCGCTAAGCTAAAAGTGGCTAATATTGGGCTATAAAGGAACTACAGCACGGTCACATGACTTCACGTCACCACCGCTAAGCTAAAGGCGGTTAATGTTGGGCTATAAAGGAACTACAGCACGGTCACATGACTTCACGTCACCACCGCTAAGCTAAAGGCGGTTAATGTTGGGCTATAAAGGAACTACAGCACGGTCACATGACTTCACGTCACCACCGCTAAGCTAAAGGAGGCTAATGTTGGGCTATAAAGGAACCACAGCACGGTCACATGACTTCACGTCACCACCGCTAAGCTAAAGGAGGCTAATGTTGGGCTATAAAGGAACTACAGCACGGTCACATGACTTCACGTCACCACCGCTAAGCTAAAGGAGGCTAATGTTGGGCTATAAAGGAACTACAGCACGGTCACATGACTTCACGTCACCACCGCTAAGCTAAAGGCAGCTAATGTTGGGCTATAAAGGAACTACAGCACGGTCACATGACTTCACGTCACCACCGCTAAGCTAAAGGCGGCTAATGTTGGGCTATAAAGGAACTACAGCACGGTCACATGACTTCACGTCACCACCGCTAAGCTAAAGGAGGCTAATGTTGGGCTATCAAGGAACTACAGCACGGTCACATGACTTCACGTCACCACCGCTAAGCTAAATGTGGCTAATGTTGGGCTATAAAGGAATTACAGCACGGTCACATGACTTCACGTCACCACCGCTAAGCTAAAGGAGGCTAATGTTGGGCTATAAAGGAACTACAGCACAGGTCACATGACTTCACGTCACCACCGCTAAGCTAAAGGAGGCTAATGTTGGGCTATAAAGGAACTACAGCACGGTCACATGACTTCACGTCACCACCGCTAAGCTAAAGGCGGCTAATGTTGGGCTACAAAGGAACTACAGCACGGTCACATGACTTCACGTCACCACCGCTAAGCTAAAGGCGGCTAATGTTGGGCTATAAAGGAACTACAGCACGGTCACATGACTTCACGTCACCACCGCTAAGCTAAGGAGGCTAATGTTGGGCTATAAAGGAACTACAGCACGGTCACATGACTTCACGTCACCACCGCTAAGCTAAAGGCGGCTAATGTTGGGCTATAAAGGAACTACAGCACGGTCACATGACTTCACGTCACCACCGCTAAGCTAAAGGCGGCTAATGTTGGGCTATAAAGGAACTACAGCACGGTCACATGACTTCACGTCACCACCGCTAAGCTAAAGGCGGCTAATGTTGGGCTATAAAGGAACTACAGCACGGTCACATGACTTCACGTCACCACCGCTAAGCTAAAGGCGGCTAATGTTGGGCTATAAAGGAACTACAGCACGGTCACATGACTTCACGTCACCACCGCTAAGCTAAAGGTGGCTAATGTTGGGCTATAAAGGAACTACAGCACGGTCACATGACTTCACGTCACCACCGCTAAGCTAAAGGCGGCTAATGTTGGGCTATAAAGGAACTACAGCACGGTCACATGACTTCACGTCACCACCGCTAAGCTAAAGGCGGCTAATGTTGGGCTATAAAGGAACTACAGCACGGTCACATGACTTCACGTCACCACCGCTAAGCTAAAGGCGGCTAATGTTGGGCTATAAAGGAACTACAGCACGGTCACATGACTTCACGTCACCACCGCTAAGCTAAAGGCGGCTAATGTTGGGCTATAAAGGAACTACAGCACGGTCACATGACTTCACGTCACCACCGCTAAGCTAAAGGCGGCTAATGTTGGGCTATAAAGGAACTACAGCACGGTCACATGACTTCACGTCACCACCGCTAAGCTAAAAGTGGCTAATATTGGGCTATAAAGGAACTACAGCACGGTCACATGACTTCACGTCACCACCGCTAAGCTAAAGGTGGCTAATGTTGGGCTATAAAGGAACTACAGCACGGTCACATGACTTCACGTCACCACCGCTAAGCTAAAGGCGGTTAATGTTGGGCTATAAAGGAACTACAGCACGGTCACATGACTTCACGTCACCACCGCTAAGCTAAAGGAGGCTAATGTTGGGCTATAAAGGAACCACAGCACGGTCACATGACTTCACGTCACCACCGCTAAGCTAAAGGAGGCTAATGTTGGGCTATAAAGGAACTACAGCACGGTCACATGACTTCACGTCACCACCGCTAAGCTAAAGGAGGCTAATGTTGGGCTATAAAGGAACTACAGCACGGTCACATGACTTCACGTCACCACCGCTAAGCTAAAGGCGGATAATGTTGGGCTATAAAGGAACTACAGCACGGTCACATGACTTCACGTCACCACCGCTAAGCTAAAGGCGGCTAATGTTGGGCTATAAAGGAACTACAGCACGGTCACATGACTTCACGTCACCACCGCTAAGCTAAAGGCAGCTAATGTTGGGCTATAAAGGAACTACAGCACGGTCACATGACTTCACGTCACCACCGCTAAGCTAAAGGCGGCTAATGTTGGGCTATAAAGGAACTACAGCACGGTCACATGACTTCACGTCACCACCGCTAAGCTAAATGTGGCTAATGTTGGGCTATAAAGGAATTACAGCACGGTCACATGACTTCACGTCACCACCGCTAAGCTAAAGGAGGCTAATGTTGGGCTATAAAGGAACTACAGCACAGGTCACATGACTTCACGTCACCACCGCTAAGCTAAAGGCGGCTAATGTTGGGCTACAAAGGAACTACAGCACGGTCACATGACTTCACGTCACCACCGCTAAGCTAAAGGCGGCTAATGTTGGGCTATAAAGGAACTACAGCACGGTCACATGACTTCACGTCACCACCGCTAAGCTAAAGGAGGCTAATGTTGGGCTATAAAGGAACTACAGCACGGTCACATGACTTCACGTCACCACCGCTAAGCTAAAGGCGGCTAATGTTGGGCTATAAAGGAACTACAGCACGGTCACATGACTTCACGTCACCACCGCTAAGCTAAAGGCGGCTAATGTTGGGCTATAAAGGAACTACAGCACGGTCACATGACTTCACGTCACCACCGCTAAGCTAAAGGCGGCTAATGTTGGGCTATAAAGGAACTACAGCACGGTCACATGACTTCACGTCACCACCGCTAAGCTAAAGGCGGCTAATGTTGGGCTATAAAGGAACTACAGCACGGTCACATGACTTCACGTCACCACCGCTAAGCTAAAGGTGGCTAATGTTGGGCTATAAAGGAACTACAGCACGGTCACATGACTTCACGTCACCACCGCTAAGCTAAAGGCGGCTAATGTTGGGCTATAAAGGAACTACAGCACGGTCACATGACTTCACGTCACCACCGCTAAGCTAAAGGCGGCTAATGTTGGGCTATAAAGGAACTACAGCACGGTCACATGACTTCACGTCACCACCGCTAAGCTAAAGGCGGCTAATGTTGGGCTATAAAGGAACTACAGCACGGTCACATGACTTCACGTCACCACCGCTAAGCTAAAGGCGGCTAATGTTGGGCTATAAAGGAACTACAGCACGGTCACATGACTTCACGTCACCACCGCTAAGCTAAAGGCGGCTAATGTTGGGCTATAAAGGAACTACAGCACGGTCACATGACTTCACGTCACCACCGCTAAGCTAAAGGCGGCTAATGTTGGGCTATAAAGGAACTACAGCACGGTCACATGACTTCACGTCACCACCGCTAAGCTAAAGGTGGCTAATGTTGGGCTATAAAGGAACTACAGCACGGTCACATGACTTCACGTCACCACCGCTAAGCTAAAGGCGGCTAATGTTGGGCTATAAAGGAACTACAGCACGGTCACATGACTTCACGTCACCACCGCTAAGCTAAAGGCGGCTAATGTTGGGCTATAAAGGAACTACAGCACGGTCACATGACTTCACGTCACCACCGCTAAGCTAAAGGCGGCTAATGTTGGGTGTGATGACAATTAGTCGTCTCATTTAGAAACTGGTTAGTAACCATATTTTAAATTCACTAGTGGGGTATTTACTGACGTATTCTGTCGTAGTGTAAATGAGACGACTAAACGCCATCACACCCAACATTAGCCACCTTTAGCTTAGCGGTGGTGACGTGAAGTCATGTGACCGTGCTGTAGTTCCTTTATAGCCCAACATTAGCCTCCTTTAGCTTAGCGGTGGTGACGTGAAGTCATGTGACCGTGCTGTAGTTCCTTTATAAACAGAAGAGTATGGTCGACCCCCCCATCACCTCCTTCTCTCACCCCCAGAGGAGAAAACATGGCCGCTATAATCTCTTTTCCTGGCGCTCCATGAAAGAGCGAGGAAGAGCTGCTCAGATCTGCTGCCCCTCACCCTGCCGTCCATCTTCATCTCCCCCTCGTCTTCCTCTCTGGTTCCCGCTCTTCACTTCCTCGTCCGGGATCTCACCTCATCCGTCAGACCCTCACTTCCCTTCATTTCTCACACCTCCAGATATTGCTTTCAGATCTACGGTATCTGGATGGAAGTTAGCATCCAAAGGGCGTCCCTCTCGATCTTTCCATTGGACACAGCGCGGTCACATGACGTCACCACGCTAAGCGACTAATTTGTGTACCGCTCTATTAGAAAAGAGTGTATCCTTATTTATGAACCTCTGAAGTGTTACGATTCGCTGAGGGGTGTCATCCTTCACAAACCCCTTCCTCACATCACATAGTCTACAACACTCAATAACACACGCCAGCTGTCTCTTCTCTTCTCACACACACAGCAGAACACACACACACACACACACACACACACACACACACACACACACACACACACACACACACACACACACACACACACACACACACACACACACACAGGGAGTTAATCAGACCTGTAAAACCCTGCTTGCCGGTGGAAGATAAGCTCAGTGCTGTTAGCCTCCTGAGAGCGACTCTCCTCCAGCGCTGCCGGGGAACCGCCTGATAAGAGAGGAGAGTGCGGGACACCCTGAGACACACACACACACACACACACACACACACACACACACACACACACACACACACACACACACACACACACACACACACACACACACACACACACACACACACACACACCATCAGTGAGCCAGGATCTTCTGCTGAGCCAATCAGCAGCTCGAGGCTCCACAGATCCTCCTCGTCCGTCAGGTGCCGCTGCAGGTGGCGGTTAGCATCGATGCTAATGTGAGATATTGCAGGAACATGTATTTATTTATTCGGGGGAATTCAGAACAGGATTGCTTCTCTTCACTTTTAAGATCTTTTATCAAAAAGCAAATCAATCAGAAAACTTTCTCCCATAACTTTACTCCGTGTTTTGAAGTGCTCCACCTTGATGTACAAGGGGCTACCTCACTTTCTCAGGGGTCTTTATTTGGTAATTAAGCTCCGATGCTAATTAAGCTCCGACCTGTGTTTCCGGCCCGTCGGGAGTCAGTTCAAATGATCCAGTGAACACGCGTATACGCTGAGATGTGGAATACTGCGTTTCAACATCAGAAGCTGTTTGAAAAGTCAGAGGAGGAATCTATGCAGCGTGTTTTTTAATATCAAAGACACGACCTCCAGAGCTTTGTGAAAGAGAGTGAGATAAATATGCAATTAACTCAGGATACCACTTATGAACCAGGACATGGACTTGAACCGGATGAAGACACAACCATCGACTCGCATTGTGGAATAACATCTAGGTATCAGTGTTCCTTATTCTTCTATTTGTCTGTCTGTTAAATTAAGACCTTTTTTAAATCTATTTTTCATGTTGTTTTGTATATGCACACACGTGTCTTTGCCTGCAGCCCCTCTGCAGCCCCTCTGCAGCCCCTCTGCAGCAGCCCCTCCGCAGCCCCTCGCAGCCCCTCTGCAGCCCCTCTGCAGCCCCTCTGCAGCAGCCCCTCTGCTGCAGCCCCTCTGCAGCAGCCCCTCTGCAGCCCCTCTGCAGCAGCCCCTCTGCAGCCCCTCTGCAGCAGCCCCTCTGCAGCAGCCCCTCTGCAGCCCCTCTGCAGCAGCCCCTCTGCAGCCCCTCTGCAGCCCCTCTGCAGCAGCCCCTCTGCAGTGGCCCCTAGCTTTGACATGACAAAACTGATATTTTTGTTTCACATTGATCTTTTATCTTGGAGTTTGAAGTGAGACTGTGTGAAATAATATTTATAATTCATCTGCTAATCGATGCATCACATCCTTCTGTATCTATGACCTTTCCCTGTGGGGGGCAACAGTCACATTTTAGACCCCTGAGAAATGTGTTTGGATCTAAAACAGTTTAAATGATTTTGAGGAAATTATTAATAATTCAGAAAAAAAATAAAAAATAAAAATATTATGGTTTTTTTGGGGGGAATTTATTTGTTCTGATTTGTCAGCTTTGTGGGGGGGGGTCTTAAAGATCGCAGGACTCAGATTGTGTCTCTCTGGAACTCAAGGTCTGGTAGCACAGTCTGAATTCTGAGGGATGAAATCTGATTTAAGTCATTCTTTCAGTTTCAGGAAAGAAATCTGGAATTAATATTTTCAGATTTTTTGTTTCGTTTTTTGAATTGACTTTTTCTCAGAACTAAATTTATACTTATCAAAAAAATGGACTTGATTGTTTTCGGTTCTGATATTAAAGCCTGAGGAAAGTCTTTTCTGAAAATCTTAAAGATTACAGAATTCTGACTTTTTCTCTCAGAACAAAAATAAAAGATCACATGTGGCCCTTCCCCTCTTCCGTAGCCCGCAGGACGTCGTGGAGTATCAAGTACCTCAATGTTTTGAAGCACTTGAAATCCACCTCTTTGTGGCAGAACACTTGACTCCTCTGCAGCTCTCTTTATTTTAATTTATCTCTCTTTTAATCTCTTATAATATTCTAACAATGTCAATTGCAGGTAATTCGCTTTCACAGAGAGATAGTAAATATTAAATTATATTCTTAACATCTTCCAACTGAGTCTCAGTGGGGATGTAATAAAGTGCATTTACTCAAATACTGTTTGCAGTAAATCCCCTGATATAAACCTGGACATGTCATGTATTATAAAGGCCTACGTGTCTTGTTACATGTTAACTGAGATTTGAAGTGCAGTATTTTTACTTAAACTCCGTCTGAGTTGCAGCAGATGTTGTTGTGTTTTTGTAAGTTGGCGCGGGTCAAATGCTCTTAATTGACATCCAGCAGAAGAACCGGGAGAACGGCTCGGCTCTGCTCGGGTCCGCGGGCCGTGCCAAGGTCAGCATTCCCCGGCAGAGCTTTGTCAGGTTAGTGTGTGTGTGAGTGTGTGTGTGTGTGTGCGCGTGCGTGCGTAAACTGCTGGGTGTTGCATGCATAACGATAAAGGGAAAGGTAAAGAAAGTTTTCACGATGTTTTAGGCAAACAAAAAACGAGTACAAAAGTGTTGGAGATGCTTCCGAATAGGGTCATGTTAGGGGTTAAATATGTGCGTGAAACAAACATGGTTGCTCTCTTAAGAACATCTTTTTAGTTTCCTAAAACCCTTAATATTTGTATCCCCTCTAAAATACACGGATATTAAAAATACGAGCATTAAAACAACCCGTGGTGCGTTCAGGTGCCACACAGGCCGCGTGTTCGATGCGAATGTATTTAAGAAGGAGGTCAAATAAAAGGCCTCAGAAATAAAAGGAAAGAAATGTCTGAGAGGCCTTTCCAGACCAAATGAGATGCGTGTGTTGGACACGCTTTGATGCAGCTTTTATGAATTATACAGGATGAACCAGGCGTCGTGTGCAAAGCGGAAGTTAGAGAGAGTGCGCAGGTTGAGTACATTAAAATAAATAACATCGATAATATAATATAATACAACATGGTGTCTGTCTATCAGTGCAGAGACACGGGATGCGTTTTAACACGTGATTGCGATCGGACAGACACAACAAGGGTTAATGAAAAATACAGCTTGAGACGTCTCATCTCCTGCAGGCCGCGCAGGCCACACACACACACGCACACACACACACACACACACACACACACACACATACACACACACACACACACACACACGCAGACATTAATAATTAATCGGACAGATTTTAAAACGCTGTATTTGTTGTTTCACTGAATTCGGGCCTTAAATCGCAAAAATATATAATAATAAAAATATATTCATGAAAACAAATTGGTCTTCATGTTTTGTGGCCATCTTTATATCATTATGCTATTTACAAACTCTACAATATAATACATATAATGTGAATCCATGAACCCCCTGTCGCAGAGCATGTCACCATGTTGACCACATTGAGGCCTCGTGCTCATGTGTCCTGTGATCCACATTGTGTGTTTCATTGAGAGCTGGAAAGCATTTCTCAAAGGTATAAAGTCGCATTGTGTGAGTTTTATCTTAATTAAATTAAGAAACGACGGATATTAAATATAATTCAAATGAAATGGAGCTAAATCAAAAGACTGTGCATTTAATGTGGCGTAGTGTAACCACGTCTTGACTCAAGATGAGGGGTACATGAACCTGCTGATCCTCTTAGACAGCAACAAGGAAAGCTTAACAATACATGCAAGTGTGGTTATATTGAGAATATAATTATCTCATTTAATTAACCCGGTTTCCAATCAATTAATCCAACATTTAAAAATACTGAAAAATGTTTTTAGTCCAAAATTGATCTAAAAACTGGGATTTTTTTAATGGTTTTTAATATTTGTGTGAAAGAGAAACCGCTCCAGCTTCGCAGTATACCCCCCTGGAAGTCCCTGAGTGTCTGTCAGCTGTGTAGAGACATACAGACCCCATCCTCTCCCTGCATGACGTCACCAGCTGCGCACTTCCACCCAAAGCCTCTTTTCCCATAAAAAGGTCAGCACGCGCGTGTTGGGGTAATGTATTCCTCACCGGGACATCTGATCCATTTACAACCCGGGATACATTTAATATTTATCGTGAATACTTGCTGTGTTTCTGCACCTGCTCTGCTTTGTCCAGGACAACATGAACACATCACGTTAGACTCTGGGAACAACAACAACAACAACAACAAGGCCTTACATCTGGACACGGTGCTGCTGTGCGTACATGTGGAGGATATACTAATCTGAAATAAGGTTATATAAGGCCTAATATATTAACTTCTCTCCACACGCCTGATATCATCGTACAAAAGGCATGATAATTAACTGCGGATATTTTCTACAATATTTAACTTTTTATTTCATCTTATTTTATTTTAAATGCATAAAATGTTCCTTATTCTGCTTTTACTTGCCCATGTAGTCACTTGCACAATTTTCTCTTGCACTGTTTTAGTTATTTTTCCATTTCCTCTTCTGTCGTGTTGTCAAACTGATATTCTGGAAACTGTGAAGTCCACTGAGACAAATGTAACATGTGTGATATTGAGCTAAATAAACATTGATTGATATTGTTTTTATTATATTTTGCATTTGTGGAGTAGTTTTGTGTGTATATGCCAGAATTCAACTGGAGCTATTGGTATATTACAAAAACACCTTTGACTGTTTAAATATTTCCCAAACGAGGGAATTAAAATCCATAGAAATGCAATTGAATAAAAAAACAAATACACTTTCTGTTCTAAGTCACATCTCCTGAACTCAAAGTAAAGACAGGTTTTACTGCAAACCTTCCTGATTGTAAACTTTGACATCTTGTATTTAACGCACACATATTTGGGTGTACCCTAATTTACCCGGAATTACCCTGCTATATGTTGCACGTGACAAACACATATTTAAACCAAGGCAATTCAAATCCTAAACAATCCAATTGAAAATCCATTTCAGTTGAAATTCACCAGGTGGAGGTCACATCTCCTGAAATATAAACTTTGACATCCAACTGAACTCAAAGTAAAGAGAGGTTTTATTTGTATTTAGCACTTCGGTCACATTTGACTGCAAACCTTCCTGATTGTAAACTTTGACGTCTTGTATTTTACGCACAGATATTTGGGTTTACCCTCACCCCATACCCCCCCCCCTCTCCCCCCTCCGTCGGCCTCGCGCTGCCCCGTCACTTTCCCCGGTGAAGCTGCTAATCCCCTGCGTCCCTGCTTCACTCTGAGCCCGGATTTAATTCCTCTAAAGCCCCAGCTGCCGCCCTGCTTTACTCACGGAGCTCCGCAGCCTGCACCGGGTTTTAATAATTCACCAGCCCGCCTTTCGCTGCTGCTGCCCGGCCTGGAGGAGCAGCAGGACCGACCCCCTCTCCGCGGTTCTTCCCGGATCCCTCCACTGTAACTTCCCGTGTAAAGGAGCGCGTGGAGCGAAAGGAAAACCCCGAATCAGGAAAGGAAAGAGGAAGCGTTACGCAGGAGGAACAGCTGATCCGAAGAGCGCGTAACTCCGGATCTGTCACTCGGGTTTTAGTAGGGGAGTGTGTCGGTGGTGCAGCGCGCGCGGGATATTACCGGAACCGGGACAGACTGCAGAGCGAGAGAGAGAGGAGGAAGGCTTTTCATGGAGATATCCTGAGTTATAAAGCACCTTGCATTGGATTACACCGCGCGGGGCTGCTCTGGCTGAGAGGAGACGGGTCGAAATCAGAAAATAAAATGCACACCGGGCTCCATTAGGGTTGTTTTGCTTCCGGTATAATAAGGCCAAGCAGCAGCAGCAGGAGGAGGAGAAGAAGAAGAGACGACAAGAGAACTTTCTCTCTCACACTTTTTTTTTTTGGAAGCCGAACTTTTGAGAGTGGAAAATGGGTCTTTGAGAGTTTGGCACATTTCCCTTCTCCACAATGGTACGTGCCGCGTGAACTAATAACGTGCTCTTTTATTCAGGGCGCAGCTTTGCATTGTGGTTTAGTGACACGCAGAATGACAGTGTGTGTGTGTGTGTGTGTGTGTGTGTGTGTGTGTGTGTGTGTGTTACTTCTGAAGTCCTTCCACCTGCCTGCAGTCAGGTTTTTTATATTAGGACATGTTGCTGAATCAGGTCTATTTTTAAAAGGCTGCTGCGTGCGCGAGAACATAATACTTCTTATTTTAATTCCAACACGTGTTGCTAAAATGTGTTTCTGGCCAAATCAGTGTCCAGCCCTCAGTGCCCTTTATCCACGTGGAGCACACACTCCCCTCTTTCTATTGGCCTGCGGTGATGTGGGCCTGCCTGGAACTATTTATAATCAAAGAGATTCGCGTTATCACATATCATTCAGCGCGAGCAGAGGCTTTTATTGTGAAGGTGACAGGGCGCCCAGGGTTACGGTCGCCCAGGGTTACGGTCGCGCCGAAAGCACAAGGTTTTACAGAGTTTGGAAAGTTGGCCTTGGGAGGATGGAACTTATTGTGGTGCCAACTTTCAATTATTGGTTTTGCGCGTAATTACGCAGCGCGGTTTAGAGCCGTCCCTCCAGTGCGCAGGTGATTTATGTGCACTTCAGAGCACTCATGTGACATCGCAAGAGAAAGCTTTTCATTTGGGAATCTGCTCAACTTTCTTTTATTCAACATATAATATGTGATGTGTGGTTTCCTCAGTATTTGAATTGGCCGAGCTCTTTCCCTTTTATCCTCATCTGCCCCGAACAGCATATTTGTTTAAATTGGCAAATGTATTCCCTGAGCAATAAGGAGTGTGCTTTATATCCGGAGTTATGCTACGAAGCTCTCACATCCTTGACCCTTCTGAGGATCCTTTCCCTGGCACCAAATGAGTGAAGTCAGGCAGGAGTTAGGGGAACCTCCCACATACAACCTTGAAGCTGCTCGGATACCAGGAGAGGGATCTTTGCACATGAATATGGAGGCTTATTAGTATGAATAATTATTTGTTTACAGGCATCCTCGCTGACATGGCAGCTGCCCAAGAAGCTCATCAGTAAAAACAGATCCAGAATTCAGGACAGGACTCTTCTGGGATTATCTCAGCTTGTTATTCTCCTACTTATAGCTCACCTCTTTTTTTATCTCTTAAAGGAAAGCTAATATTGGGAAATTGTGCCAGATATCTCCGTGTGCATGTTAGTCAGAATGCACTGGAGGCATCTGTCAATCACAGCCTGTGTTTCCATTAGCTGCCCACGCGGACACATCTCCAGCTACGACACAAATAAACTCTCTGCCGACGACCAGAAAACCACATTTATAAAAGTACATTTCTTCCTCTAAGTCACTATATGTTGTTACGTGCATCCAGACACGTTACTACGGTGGCTGAAAGGTGCCAACACGACCCAAAACATTTCCACTTTCAAACATATAAAAACACATGGAGATGAATACGAATTGTCACAACTTGACGACACGTGCCGAGTGTTTACGGAAAGCCCCGGATGAACAAAACACTGCATATAAAACTATTTGTATTTGCAGTGTTTTCTTTCGGCTCCTGTAAAATACAGCAATTCATTATTGTCTAAAATAAAAGAGACGTTTATTTAACTTGATAAATGATAATACGATAGCACTCCGAACATGTTTACATAGCCATCATTTAAAATGAATGAGGCAACCGTTTCCAAGCAGGGTTTCTCAGTAACGAGTAGAAAGAAAAGTCCTGTCCGCTCAGCTCCGCTCAGCGAGGTGAGGCCTTTCAAATATATGCAGAATACATGCTTAGACTGTGTCGCCTCAACACAGGGATATCAGCCTTTGCAGAGCCTTTACATGCACACACACCTATGGAACACACACACACACACACACACACACACACACACACACACACACACACACACACACACACACACACACACACACCTATGGAACACACACACACACACACACACACACACACACACACACACACCTATGGAACACACACACACACACACACACACGCACACACACACACACACACGCACACACACACACACACACACACACACACACACACACACACACACACACACACACACCTATAGAACACACACACACAGAGGAGACGGAGAACAGAATAGGGCCTCTTTAATAATACCTCCATTATGAAGTAAGAGACGTCATGTTTGAAATATATCGACATGCATTAAAAGCCTCTCATGGTCAGCAGATGTGTGATCATGTGAGTCAATGTGTCATCATTCAGAGCTGTGTAAATAGTTTTGGTAATTGTATCCCGCGCTGTTTGTGTGTGTGTGTGTGAGGTCTTGTATTACTATACTTGTGGGGACCTACATCTGTTTACACCATCACGTGTGGGGACTCGCCTCCCTTATGGGGACAAATTGGAGGTCCCCATGAGGGGGATCATTAATGTTAGGGGGAAGACTTGGTCAGGGTTAGGCATGTGTTGGTTATGGTTAAGGTTAGGATAAGTCTCCAGGAAACGCATGTAAGTCAATGTAATGTCCCCTGAAGTGATGTATACATGGTATATGTGTGTGTGTGTGTGTGTGTGTGTGTGTGTGTGTGTGTGTGTGTGTGTGTGTGTGTGTGTGTGTGTGTGTGTGGTTTTCCAGTCTTGGCTGTTGCTGCCAGTGATGTCATCCTCTCGCTGTATACAGAATTCGAAGCCATTATGTTTGTCCTGGCCTTGACGTTTCTCTGGAAAAATAAATAAGGCTTGGAGCAGGATCACCAGGCCGGGATCGTGTGGTTTGTTTGCCTCGGTTTAAAGACGGAAACTCTGCTATACGTTTGAACAGCGTAAATATTAGTGAACTCAGATGCTTCTGTCAGGTTTATCAGAGGAGCTATGGAGGACATATGTGATGCATTCCTTGGTGTGACATTCATGTTGCTCTAAATGATTCAGGCCTATTTACTGTCGCAAAGTCGAGGCTTTTTCTGAATGTGTTTTTGTTGTTAGCCTGAAATAGGGTCTGTGATTAACACAAGCGGAAGAGATTTGAATTCTACAACATAAAATACATCAGTAAATACCCCACTGGTGAATTTAAAAACAGCGTTTACGAAAAAGTGTCTAATTGAGACGACTAAACCTCATCACGTGCAACATTAGCCGCCTTTAGCTTAGCGGTGGCGACGTGAAGTCATGTGACCGTGCTGTAGTTCCTTTATAGCCCAACATTAGCCTCCTTTAGCTTAGCGGTGGTGACGTGAAGTCATGTGACCGTGCTGTAGTTCCTTTATAGCCCAACATTAGCCTCCTTTAGCTTAGCGGTGGTGACGTGAAGTCATGTGACCGTGCTGTAGTTCCTTTATAGCCCAACATTAGCCTCCTTTAGCTTAGCGGTGGTGACGTGAAGTCATGTGACCGTGCTGTAGTTCCTTTATAGCCCAACATTAGCCGCCTTTAGCTTAGCGGTGGTGACGTGAAGTCATGTGACCGTGCTGTAGTTCCTTTATAGCCCAACATTAGCCTCCTTTAGCTTAGCGGTGGTGACGTGAAGTCATGTGACCGTGCTGTAGTTCCTTTATAGCTCAACATTAGCCACCTTTAGCTTAGCGGTGGTGACGTGAAGTCATGTGACCGTGCTGTAGTCCCTTTATAGCTCAACATTAGCCACCTTTAGCTTAGCGGTGGTGACGTGAAGTCATGTGACCGTGCTGTAGTTCCTTTATAGCCCAACATTAGCCACCTTTAGCTTAGCGGTGGTGACGTGAAGTCATGTGACCGTGCTGTAGTTCCTTTATAGCTCAACATTAGCCTCCTTTAGCTTAGCGGTGGTGAAGTGAAGTCATGTGACCGTGCTGTAGTTCCTTTATAGCCCAACATTAGCCTCCTTTAGCTTAGCGGTGGTGACGCGAAGTCATGTGACCGTGCTGTAGTTCCTTTATAGCCCAACATTAGCCACCTTTAGCTTAGCGGTGGTGACGTGAAGTCATGTGACCGTGCTGTAGTTCCTTTATAGCTCAACATTAGCCTCCTTTAGCTTAGCGGTGATGACGTGAAGTCATGTGACCGTGCTGTAGTTCCTTTATAGCCCAACATTAGCCTCCTTTAGCTTAGCGGTGGTGACATGAAGTCATGTGACCGTGCTGTAGTTCCTTTATAGACTAACGTTAGCTTGTTAATATGTGGAGATTATCCTGCTGAATTGAACGTGTTAATAGAATAAACGTTTGTTTTACACAGAGATTATTTTATATATAATCCAAAATCACATGGAGAAATATTGGTCAGGGCACATCATCTGAAAAACACTCTTCCTTTTCCGGGCCGTCTTCATTATTTATAAGGTAACAAATTCACAAAAGCATACAAGTGTATTATCCGTTAATCTTTCACTTGCTTTTCATGGTCACCTTGAATCATTAGGAATTAAAAAGCCTCCCTCGGGAACAGAGAGCTGTCTCTCTGAGTGAAACCTCTTCTAATGGAGCGTTTGCTCTTGAAAAGATGAATGGTAGTTTTAAATGGAGGGTGTTTGTGATGAACCTGTTAGTGGAGAGTGCTTTGTGCTGATGAGAGCAGCGGGGAGCCTCCTTAGGACTCCTTTCAGTGTTGAGTGACTCATCTCACCTGTTCCCAACGAAGAGTCAGAGAGAGAGGGTCTGTCTCTAATGCAGACACAGGAGGAACATTGACTTTGGAGAGGACTCTTTAAAGTAGAGACACTACACACTGATATACACCTGAACACCAGCAGGAGAGGACTCTTTAAAGTAGAGACACTACATTCTGAAATACACTTGAACATCAGCAGGAGAGGACTCTTTAAAGTAGAGACACTACATACTGATATACACCTGAACATCAGCAGGAGAGGACTCTTTAAAGTAGAGACACTACACACTGATATACACCTGAACATCAGCAGGAGAGGACTCTTTAAAGTAGAGACACTACACACTGATATACACCTGAACATCAGCAGGAGAGGACTCTTTAAAGTAGAGACACTACATACTGATATACACCTGAACATCAGCAGGAGAGGACTCTTTAAAGTAGAGACACTACATACTGATATACACCTGCACATCAGCAGGAGAGGACTCTTTAAAGTAGAGACACTACATGCTGATATACACCTGAACATCAGCAGGAGGGGACTCTTTAAAGTAGAGACACTACATACTGATATACACCTGAACATCAGCAGGAGAGGACTCTTTAAAGTAGAGACACTACATACTGATATACACCTGAACGTCTGATCACTCTTCTATCCAATTTCTGCCTCAATTACTTTATCAGGACTTACCCCTCACATTAATTGGTTTCACAAGACACCCCAGCTGTGTATCCGACTAATTTGAATCTACTTAATTTGGGAAGGTGTCGGTATCTGTGCCTTCCGAGTTTAATTTGCAAGAAAAGCGGAAAAACACACAACAACAATGCGTGTACTTCCCCTCCTCTTTAGGGCCTAATGAGGAACGAGAGCCAATAGCATTATTCATTAAACAGCGCTTGCCAGCTATTTATCACTGTAACAATATTAGCATATTTGTTTATATTTTCAACACTTTTTTTTCTTCTTCCCCCTGCATCCGCAACCAGGTTTAGCATTTTTAATAATCTGGCATCGAATGCATCGTGCCAAATTGAAAGCTGAAAAAGGAACCAGTGGCAAGCCCTAGAAACATAGTAAAAATCCTTTTAACACACACACACACACACACACACACCACACACACACACACACACACACACACACACACACACACACACACACACACACTCCTCTAATTACCGCCTCCCCTGCTCTCTGTCTCGTTCCTCGCCTCCTGAGATGCAGGTGTAACATATCACATGTTCCCAGCGCTCCTCCCTGAGGTGGCGCTGGCGAGGACTCACACAACTCTTTCAGATTCCCCCACACACTTTTTCTACAAACACGTTCCCCCTCCCATCCCTTTCCCGCGCTTTGATGTAATGCCACATCTGCACAGGTTTGTTAGCTCGTTAGCAGGTGAAGAATGAGGATACAATGAAGGCTGAGTGAGGCGGGACCGGGGAGGACGTCGGTTGTGTTTCTGCAGGAGAAGAGAATAAAAGTGTGAAGCTCTAGAAAGAGTTTAGCTCGCAGGGTCAATCAATTAGATTTCATTCATAAAGCCCAAAGTCACAGATTACACATTAGTTTAAGGCTAGGTTAGCTACGTTAGCTAGCTAGCTACGTTAGCTACGCTAGCTACGTTAGCTCCGTTAGCTCCGTTAGCTACGTTAGCTCCGTTAGCTAGCTAGCTACGTTAGCTACGTTAGCTCCGTTAGCTAGCTAGCTACGTTAGCTACGTTAGCTAGCTCACAGCATATGCAGTAACGTCAGAATGAGTCATGTGATCACGTTGTTAAAATAAGACCATAACACATGTAATGGTAAATTTACAACAGCAGAGATAGTTGTCCATCACCAAGCGCTCCGTCCCAGCTGTGTGCGTCACTCTTTAGTGTCCCCTGGACTCCCAGCTGTGTGCGTCACTCTTTAGTGTCCCCTGGTCTCCCAGCTGTGTGCGTCACTTTTTAGTGTCCCCTCGTCTCCCTGCTGTGTGCGTCACTCTTTAGTGTCCCCTGGACTCCCAGCTGTGTGCGTCACTCTTTAGTGTCCCCTGGTCTCCCAGCTGTGTGCGTCACTTTTTAGTGTCCCCTGGTCTCCCAGCTGTGTGCGTCACTTTTTAGTGTCCCCTGGTCTCCCAGCTGTGTGCGTCACTTTTTAGTGTCCCCTCGTCTCCCAGCGTCACTTTTTAGTGTCCCCTGGTCTCCCAGCTGTGTGCATCACTCTTTAGTGTCCCCTGGTCTCCCAGCTGTGTGCGTCACTCTTTAGTGTCCCCTGGTCTCCCAGCTGTGTGCGTCACTTTTTAGTGTCCCCTGGTCTCCCAGCTGTGTGCGTCACTTTTTAGTGTCCACTCGTCTCCCAGCGTCACTTTTTAGTGTCCCCTGGTCTCCCAGCTGTGTGCGTCACTTTTTAGTGTCCCCTGCTCTCCCAGCTGTGTGCGTCACTCTTTAGTGTCCCCTGGTCCCCCAGCTGTGTGAGCCACTCTTTAGTGTCCCCTGGTCCCCCAGCTGTGTGCGTCACTCTTTAGTGTCCCCTGGTCTCCCAGCTGTGTGCGTCACTTTTTAGTGTCCCCTGGTCTCCCAGCTGTGTGCGTCACTCTTTAGTGTCCACTCGTCTCCCAGCGTCACTTTTTAGTGTCCACTGGTCTCCCAGCTGTGTGAGCCACTCTTTCGTGTCCCCTGGTCCCCCAGCTGTGTGAGCCACTCTTTCGTGTCCCCTGGTCCCCCAGCTGTGTGAGCCACTCTTTAGTGTCCCCTGGTCTCCCAGCTGTGTGAGCCACTCTTTAGTGTCCCCTGGTCTCCCAGCTGTGTGAGCCACTCTTTCGTGTCCCCTGGTCCCCCAGCTGTGTGAGCCACTCTTTAGTGTCCCCTGGTCCCCCAGCTGTGTGCGTCACTCTTTAGTGTCCCCTGGTCTCCCAGCTGTGTGCGTCACTCTTTAGTGTCCCCTGCTCTCCCAGCTGTGTACGTAACTTTTTAGTGTCCCCTGGTCCCCCAGCTGTGTGCGTCACTCTTTAGTGTCCCCTGGTCTCCCAGCTGTGTGCGTCACTCTTTAGTGTCCCCTGGTCTCCCAGCTGTGTGCGTCACTCTTTAGTGTCCCCTGGTCTCCCAGCTGTGTGCGTCACTCTTTAGTGTCCCCTGGTCTCCAGCTGTGTTTTGTATTAGCATCGTTTCTGAAGCTGCGGCGCGTTTCTGCAAGTGTTTTGGGCCGTTTAAAGCGTTTGCACATGTCAGTATACATTTGGTTTTACTATTTTAGTAACGTACCACTATACTAGTATCAAAAGGAAGCCATCATTAATGTTTCGGGTTGATTGATCCGTCTGTAATCTGATACAACAAACGGATATTGCTAACTAGATAGCTAACAATGGCAATCGTCACCTCCTGTGACATTTCAACATTTTGGGTAATTTGCTTTTTTTTTCCAAGATTGACTTTAGCCTCGCTTGGCAAAAAAACATGTCGATTTAACCCCTTATTTTGTGACTGTAACATACACGTTTTTTAGCTCATTAATTGGTCTATTTTTTACGTCCATGCATTAGATTAAAATCTCCTCTCCACATAAGCGAGAAAAAAAGCACCAAGGCGAATATCCCATTTTACAACCTCTCTGAAACGTGTCGCTCACATCATGTGTTCCTTGGCCTTGGATCTGAATTATTTTATCCTCTTTTCCACTTTGTCTGCAGTTATAAAAGCACGTTCGTGCCCTCGTTGATAACATCTGATCTGGGGCTGTGTTACACTCTGGTCTCGGTCACTCCTGGACATCAAATGGATTCTGGAGCTTTTTAAGTGTTAATTACACTTTGGAGGCTTTGCTGTAGCTGCAGGCCGGCCATATGGATTGGACATATGCTGCATATATATAGAAAAACACGTATATATAATTGATACCATGCTCCATAAAAACTGATGGAGAGGGTGGAAAAGGGGCCAGTGCTGCGGGGAGCTACATCAAACAGACGATAGAAAAATAAGAGATTTATTCATCAACACACCGACGAAGTTATCCTTTAACCTTGATGTTCGGGTCAATTTAATATCAGTGTATATCAGTATGTAGTGTCTCTACTTTAAAGAGTCCTCTCCTGCTGATGTTCAGGTGTATATCAGTATGTAGTGTCTCTACTTTAAAGAGTCCTCTCCTGCTGATGTTCAGGTGTATATCAGTATGTAGTGTCTCTACTTTAAAGAGTCCTCTCCTGCTGATGTTCAGGTGTATATCAGTATGTAGTGTCTCTACTTTAAAGAGTCCTCTCCTGCTGATGTGCAGGTGTATATCAGTATGTAGTGTCTCTACTTTAAAGAGTCCTCTCCTGCTGATGTTCAGGTGTATATCAGTATGTAGTGTCTCTACTTTAAAGAGTCCTCTCCTGCTGATGTTCAGGTGTATATCAGTATGTAGTGTCTCTACTTTAAAGAGTCCTCCCCTGCTGATGTTCAGGTGTATATCAGTGTGTAGTGTCTCTACTTTAAAGAGTCCTCTCCTGCTGGTGTTCAGGTGTATATCAGTATGTAGTGTCTCTACTTTAAAGAGTCCTTTCCTGCTGATGTTCAGGTGCATATCAGCATGTAGTGTCTCTACTTTAAAGAGTCCTCTCCTGCTGATGTTCAGGGTATATCAGTATGTAGTGTCTCTACTTTAAAGAGTCCTCTCCTGCTGATGTTCAGGTGTATATCAGTATGTAGTGTCTCTACTTTAAAGAGTCCTCTCCTGCTGATGTTCAGGTGTATATCAGTATGTAGTGTCTCTACTTTAAAGAGTCCTCTCCTGCTGATGTTCAGGTGTATATCAGTATGTAGTGTCTCTACTTTAAAGAGTCCTCTCCTGCTGATGTTCAGGTGTATATCAGTATGTAGTGGCTCTACTTTAAAGAGTCCTCTCCTGCTGATGTTCAGGTGTATATCAGTATGTAGTGTCTCTACTTTAAAGAGTCCTCTCCTGCTGATGTTCAGGTGTATATCAGTATGTAGTGTCTCTACTTTAAGAGTCCTCTCCTGCTGATGTTCAGGCGTATATCAGTATGTAGTGTCTCTACTTTAAAGAGTCCTCTCCTGCTGATGTTCAGGTGTATATCAGTATGTAGTGTCTCTACTTTAAAGAGTCCTCTCCTGCTGATGTTCAGGTGTATATCAGTATGTAGTTTCTCTACTTTAAAGAGTCCTCTCCTGCTGATGTTTAGGTGTATATCAGTATGTAGTGTCTCTACTTTAAAGAGTCCTCTCCTGCTGATGTTCAGGTGTATATCAGTATGTGGTGTCTCTCCTTTAAAGAGTCCTCTCCTGCTGATGTTCAGGTGTATATCAGTATGTGGTGTCTCTACTTTAAAGAGTCCTCTCCTGCTGATGTTCAGGTGTATATCAGTATGTCGTGTCTCTACTTTAAAGAGTCCTCTCCTGCTGATGTTCAGGTGTATATCAGTATGTAGTGTCTCTACTTTAAAGAGTCCTCTCCTGCTGATGTTCAGGTGTATATCAGTATGTAGTGTCTCTACTTTAAAGAGTCCTCTCCTGCTGATGTTCAGGTGTATATCAGTATGTAGTGTCTCTACTTTAAAGAGTCCTCTCCTGCTGATGTTTCAGGTGTATATCAGTATGTAGTGTCTCTACTTTAAAGAGTCCTCTCCTGCTGATGTTCAGTGTATATCAGTATGTAGTGTCTCTACTTTAAAGAGTCCTCTCCTGCTGATGTTCAGGTGTATATCAGTATGTAGTGTCTCTACTTTAAAGAGTCCTCTCCTGCTGATGTTCAGGTGTATATCAGTATGTAGTGTCTCTACTTTAAGAGTCCTCTCCTGCTGATGTTCAGGTGTATATCAGTATGTAGTGTCTCTACTTTAAAGAGTCCTCTCCTGCTGATGTTCAGGTGTATATCAGTATGTAGTGTCTCTACTTTAAAGAGTCCTCTCCTGCTGATGTTCAGGTGTATATCAGTATGTAGTGTCTCTACTTTAAAGAGTCCTCTCCTGCTGATGTTCAGGTGTATATCAGTATGTAGTGTCTCTACTTTAAAGAGTCCTCTCCTGCTGATGTTCAGGTGTATATCAGTATGTAGTGTCTCTACTTTAAAGAGTCCTCTCCTGCTGATGTTCAGGTGTATATCAGTATGTAGTGTCTCTACTTTAAAGAGTCCTCTCCTGCTGATGTTCAGGTGTATATCAGTATGTAGTGTCTCTACTTTAAAGAGTCCTCTTCCTGCTGATGTTCAGGTGTATATCAGTATGTAGTGTCTCTACTTTAAAGAGTCCTCTCCTGCTGATGTTCAGGTGTATATCAGTATGTAGTGTCTCTACTTTAAAGAGTCCTCTCCTGCTGATGTTCAGGTGTATATCAGTATGTAGTGTCTCTACTTTAAAGAGTCCTCTCCTGCTGATGTTCAGGTGTATATCAGTATGTAGTGTCTCTACTTTAAAGAGTCCTCTCCTGCTGATGTTCAGGTGTATATCAGTATGTAGTGTCTCTACTTTAAAGAGTCCTCTCCTGCTGATGTTCAGGTGTATATCAGTATGTAGTGTCTCTACTTTAAAGAGTCCTCTCCTGCTGATGTTCAGGTGTATATCAGTATGTAGTGTCTCTACTTTAAAGAGTCCTCTCCTGCTGGTGTTCAGGTGTATATCAGTATGTAGTGTCTCTACTTTAAAGAGTCCTCTCCTGCTGATGTTCAGGTGTATATCAGTATGTAGTGTCTCTACTTTAAAGAGTCCTCTCCTGCTGATGTTCAGGTGTATATCAGTATGTAGTGTCTCTACTTTAAAGAGTCCTCTCCTGCTGATGTTCAGGTGTATATCAGTATGTAGTGTCTCTACTTTAAAGAGTCCTCTCCTGCTGGTGTTCAGGTGTATATCAGTATGTAGTGTCTCTACTTTAAAGAGTCCTCTCCTGCTGATGTTCAGGTGTATATCAGTATGTAGTGTCTCTACTTTAAAGAGTCCTCTCCTGCTGATGTTCAGGTGTATATCAGTATGTAGTGTCTCTACGTTAAAGAGTATGAATGGGAATGGGAAACTCCGAGGGATTTTAGCGTTCGTAGACCATTCACATGCACTAAAACCCGTATAACCCTCGTCATGGCGTCCTTCTCTGGACCTGTCATCGTTAATCTGTGTTGGGACGCGGGAGGAAAACCATTGAAACCGTTCGTCCCACTAAACACTGCCCCTGTCAGACTCTCTGATCTCCGTGAAACTACAGGATATATGTTCCTCCGTTTATAATCACAGAGCGGCTCGGAGAAGGACGAGCAATTTGCCTCTTCCTCTGAAGGTCATGCAAAGTGCTTTTAAACTGGAGTTCAGACTGAAACAACAACAAGTAAAGCGCTTTGGAACATTAAAGCACGGAGACACGTCACGGTAGGGCAGGACATGAAGTTGGTCTTGGTCTCGTGGGTATTGTCCACAGTGACCATTGCATGTATAAAAGTGTAATGTGTATCTGTAAAGCGCTTTGAGCACCGGAAAAAGCGCTTTAATAAATGTAAGGAATTATAATTATTATTATTATTATTATTAACAAGCTAATATGAACCTGGAAATGAAGCAGAATATCTTAATACTTCCACCTCTGTTAACTTCTGTGTTGGTTTTCCTGCAACTCTTCCGCCTGTGTCCTTGTTCGACCATTTCAAAAGCGTTTCAACTTCATCCTGAATGAAACCTCATATTTGAGTTAAAAAAGTCAAAATATTTGACTTATTTTTAATATAATTAAGATCTGATAACATATGTATGGAATATCATGGTATTATAGGTACATGTCAATAGTATAGGTATAGTATAAAGTTCAATATGAGTTGATACTGTGTCTCTGATCTTGTCTATACGACGCCTGTAAACAAGATGTCTCCTGACGTAAACAACAACGTGACGTCGGAGCTCCGTACAAACAAATCTGTCTCTGCCGTCTGACTAGTGTTGTTGTCGAGACCAACTTCTCCGAGACCAAGACATTGCCGAGACCGGAGAGTAGCAAGACCAAGACCAAGACCAAGGCCAAGACCAAGACCAAGACCAGACCAAGACCAAGACCAAGACAAGACCAAGACAAGACCAAGACATTGCCGAGACCGGAGAGTAGCAAGACCAAGACCAAGACAAGACCAAGACCAAGGCCAAGACCAAGACCAAGACAAGACCAAGACAAGACCAAGACAAGACCAAGACAAGACCAAGACATTGCCGAGACCGGAGAGTAGCAAGACCAAGACCAAGACAAGACCAAGACAAGACCAAGACCAAGACAAGACCAAGACCAAGACCAAGACCAATACAAGACAAGACCAAGACATTGCCGAGACCGGAGAGTAGCAAGACCAAGACCAAGACAAGACCAAGACCAAGACAGGACCAAGACAAGACCAAGACAAGACAAGACCAAGACCAAGACCAAGACAAGACCAAGGCCAAGACCAAGACAAGGCCAAGACCAAGAAAAGACCAAGACAAGACAAGACAAGACAAGACCAAGACAAGACCAAGACAAGACCAAGACAAGACCAGACAAGACCAAGGCCAAGGCCAAGACAAGGCCAAGACCAAGGCCAAGAAAAGACCAAGGCAGGAACCACTTTTGTAGACAAACACACATGAAGGAAAACCCTTTAACACACACACACACACACACACACACCAATTTGTGTAGCTTGTGTAGCCAAATGTAATGATTGTTGAATTTCGCGACATCCTTACTGCAAGAGCGTTTGAGTGTGTGTGAACGGGGAGAGGTGGGGGGGCAGCAGCCGGTATAGACCAGTGCCATGTTTACGAACATTGCGGCGCATGAGGGCAACGAGTCACGTGAAGTCACGTAGTTGGTTGAATTTTTTAAACAGGGCGTGTTACATCCAATCACATCCCCAGCAACAGCCGTGGTCTCGACCATGGATGTATAATAAGAACGGTCTCGACCGGTCTCGACAAAACATCTCGAGACCTATAGGACCGAGACAACACTACGTCTGCCGCTCTGTGTGATGCTCATATGCGTGCAGTAATTATACCACTTTTGAAAATATTGTCCCGAGAGTAAGAGCGCGCACGCAAAACCCTGCAGTGTATATATAAGTTCTTCTTCTACCACGGCCTTTAACCGCTTCACGTGGCCTTCGCTAAACTTCCCGCGAGATGGAGAAACAAAAGCAAAGTTAATTTGACGTTAATCAGCGCAGAGATGGACAGAGCTCACACACACGTCCCGAGTTACAGTGAGAGGGGAGGATAACCTCTCATTCGGCAGGGTATGAATAGCTTCTCTCTGCCGCCGCGGTCTGGGACTTATTATAGCGCCGTGTGTTTATGCACGTGTGTGTTTCACCCCCGTGTCACCCGTTACCGTGCATATGTAAATGCTTAAAGGTCTGTTTAAATTCCCTAAAAGATTGTTTACCTCACATGCCAGTCTGAATAGTGTAACTTTACATTTTGTTTCTGGCTGCGAGCGCTGTGTGTTCCTGCTCTGTGTTCGCTTTAAGGGACGGTGAGAGGCGGGAGACGTCTGGAACATAGGATTATTTCTTCCTCTCTGTGCAGAAACTCAACTTAAAGCTGCTAATCCTGAACTTTAACTCACAGAAATAGAGCTATATATTAATAACCCAACCGCTTTAAATCCCTCGCATAACAGGTTTAGTTAAAATCCGAAACAGACGTTGGCGAAAACCAATTTGTACAATTTTGGACCAAAAAATGGCATCGACCCGATCCTAAAGTAGAGTCTGGAGGTACTTTATTTTATTACATTTCAGAGCGAAATATTGGACTTTCTTCTCCACTTCATTTTTTGGCACATGTGTATTTACTTTTTATATGAATACCATGATGTGTTCATATACTTATATACTGAGTAGTACACAAAGTACACACATGGCGCCAAACAGACAAATTAAAAAGAACAATATTTTGTAATAATTATTATTTTGGTCTCCAGCTGTGTGCGTCACTCTTTAGTGTCCCCTGGTCTCCCAGCTGTGTGCGTCACTCTTTAGTGTCCCCTGGTCTCCCGGCTGTGTGCGTCACTCTTTAGTGTCCCCTGGTCTCCCAGCTGTGTGCGTCACTCTTTAGTGTCCCCTGGTCTCCCGGCTGTGTGCGTCACTCTTTAGTGTCCCCTGGTCTCCCGGCTGTGTGCGTCACTCTTTAGTGTCCCCTGGTCTCCCAGCTGTGTGCGTCACTCTTTAGTGTCCCCTGGTCTCCCGGCTGTGTGCGTCACTCTTTAGTGTCCCCTGGTCTCCCAGCTGTGTGCGTCACTCTTTAGTGTCCCCTGGTCTCCCAGCTGTGTGCGTCACTCTTTAGTGTCCCCTGGTCTCCCAGCTGTGTGCGTCACTCTTTAGTGTCCCCTGGTCTCCCAGCTGTGTGCGTCACTCTTTAGTGTCCCCTGGTCTCCCAGCTGTGTGCGTCACTCTTTAGTGCCCCCTGGTCTCCCAGCTGTGTGGGTCACTCTTTAGTGTCCCCTGGTCTCCAGCTGTGTGGGTCACTCTTTAGTGTCCCCTGGTCTCCAGCTGTGTGCGTCACTCTTTAGTGTCCCCTGGTCTCCCAGCTGTGTGCGTCACTCTTTAGTGTCCCCTGGTGTCCAGCTGTGTGCGTCACTCTTTAGTGTCCCCTGGTATCCCAGCTGTGTGCGTCACTCTTTAGTGTCCCCTGGTCTCCCAGCTGTGTGCGTCACTCTTTAGTGTCCCCTGGTCTCCAGCTGTGTGCCTCACTCTTTAGTGTCCCCTGGTCTCCAGCTGTGTGCGTCACTCTTTAGTGTCCCCTGGTCTCCAGCTGTGTGCGTCACTCTTTAGTGTCCCCTGGTCTCCCAGCTGTGTGCGTCACTCTTTAGTGTCCCCTGGTCTCCAGCTGTGTGCCTCACTCTTTAGTGTCCCCTGGTCTCCAGTTGTGTGCGTCACTCTTTAGTGTCCCCTGATATCCCAGCTGTGTGCGTCACTCTTTAGTGTCCCCTGGTCTCCAGCTGTGTGCCTCACTCTTTAGTGTCCCCTGGTCTCCAGCTGTGTGCGTCACTCTTTAGTGTCCCCTGGTCTCCCAGCTGTGTGCGTCACTCTTTCGTGTCCCCTGGTCTCCCAGCTGTGTGCGTCACTCTTTAGTGTCCCCTGGTCTCCAGCTGTGTGCCTCACTCTTTAGTGTCCCCTGGTCTCCAGCTGTGTGCGTCACTCTTTAGTGTCCCCTGGTCTCCCAGCTGTGTGCGTCACTCTTTAGTGTCCCCTGGTGTCCAGCTGTGTGCGTCACTCTTTAGTGTCCCCTGGTCTCCCAGCTGTGTGCGTCACTCTTTAGTGTCCCCTGGTCTCCAGCTGTGTGCCTCACTCTTTAGTGTCCCCTGGTCTCCAGCTGTGTGCGTCACTCTTTAGTGTCCCCTGGTCTCCAGCTGTGTGCGTCACTCTTTAGTGTCCCCTGGTCTCCCAGCTGTGTGCGTCACTCTTTAGTGTCCCCTGGTCTCCAGCTGTGTGCCTCACTCTTTAGTGTCCCCTGGTCTCCAGCTGTGTGCCTCACTCTTTAGTGTCCCCTGGTCTCCAGTTGTGTGCGTCACTCTTTAGTGTCCCCTGATATCCCAGCTGTGTGCGTCACTCTTTAGTGTCCCCTGGTCTCCAGCTGTGTGCCTCACTCTTTAGTGTCCCCTGGTCTCCAGCTGTGTGCGTCACTCTTTAGTGTCCCCTGGTCTCCCAGCTGTGTGCGTCACTCTTTCGTGTCCCCTGGTCTCCCAGCTGTGTGCGTCACTCTTTAGTGTCCCCTGGTCTCCCAGCTGTGTGCGTCACTCTTTAGTGTCCCCTGGTCTCCAGCTGTGTGCCTCACTCTTTAGTGTCCCCTGGTCTCCAGCTGTGTGCGTCACTCTTTAGTGTCCCCTGGTCTCCCAGCTGTGTGCGTCACTCTTTAGTGTCCCCTGGTCTCCCAGCTGTGTGCGTCACTCTTTAGTGTCCCCTGGTCTCCCAGCTGTGTGCATCACTTTTTAGTGTCCCCTGGTCTTTAGTGTCCACCTCTGGAGTAGAGTAATATCTCCAATGCAGGCCTTGTATTTGTAACAGAGTATTTGGAAACACTTGTCTGCATCTGTGGATGAATGTGATGTGTGTGTGTGTGTGTGTGTGTGTGTGTGTGTGTGTGTGTGTGTGTGTGTGAATGATTTGTGCTGAGTCAGTGCGCGCTGACAGAAAAGTGACCATGCAGGTGAAACAGCAGGGACAGGAAATGCCTTTGTGTGGGAGCTAAACACTCCCCCATTCAAGAGGTGTGTGTGTGCGTGTGTGTGTGTGTGTGTGTGTGTGTGTGTGTGTAGAATGTAAGGATGAAAGTAGATCACTGCTGCGATCAATCATGAGTTGCAAACTTTCATTTAATTGCCAAGACTGTTAATGAATTGGTTTGAGTCGTTTTGAAGGAGAAAATTCCCTGATGTGGTTTTTGTTTTTGTTTTTGTTGAATATCTCGAGGGAAAGAAAACGCATCTCAGGTCGTCATCCTGGGCGCTGGGAGACATTGATCCCAACTTCTGACATTTAAAGACCAAAATAATCAATTAATCCAGAGAAGAATCAACTATTCTCTTAAATCTGATTTATTTCCCCTTTTTCTTCACTCTTTTATGAAAGTAATCTGAATATCAGGACATTTAAAGACACCGTCCTCGGCTTTGATATTCAACTCGGCAGTTTGATCATTTTGAAGAAGCACAAACGTCTAAATTCTCTCATTCCAGCTTCTTAAATGTACATTTTTCTTGCTTCTTACATCTTTTTCGACAGTTTTCTGAATATAAAAACATTTTCGGGGTGCAAAAATGTTTAAAACTAATCTATTAATCGTGCAAATAATCAACATTTAACTATAATTAATAATAAACATCATGTCAACCCTAGATTAATGTTTATAAGTAGTTTACCGGTGGTGGGATATAAGCAGAATAAAGCTGATTCTCACAAGCCTGCATTAACAGCTGATCCGACAGCTTTCTGTGTTTTTAAACCTCCTGAACCTAAAAATGTTGTAAATGAATATACAAAATCCTGAGGAGCAACCCTATCAATGTTTGAACTTGTTTACTTGACTTGTGCTGGTGGTGGGACTTGAGAATTGTCAATATAAGCACGGTAAAGATGCTTCTCACCTACAAAACCTGCATTAACAGCTGATCCGCCAGCGTTCTGTGTGTTCCTGAATGTCCTGAACATAAAGACAGCGTTAAATAATCTGAATGATATTGTCTGTGTTGTATTGCAGGCATCTGAAGCCTTCCTGTGTAACGAAGAACCCTCCAGAGGTCCCGGGATGCCTGAATGCTTCGTAGTGTCAGACTCATACCGGGTATGCATTTATTATTATTTTTCTACACATGTTATTCCCATTATTTCTTTGTGTTATCAATGTTATCATTTTTCATGTTTTTTCTGTAGTGTTAAATGTGTTATTGGAGTCATTCCTCGTTACTGTGAGTGACGGGCTGTTTTCATGCGTGCGGTAATTGCACCACAATCATAATGTCATTCACAGCTCCCACTACTCAGCTGCAAACCATTACAATCATTATTTCCACACGCACGTTCACGAGAAAAACCTGAGGCCTTACGCTTCACGAAGCCCCCCCCCCCCCCCCCCAGCACGCCTAGTTTATAAAGCCCAAGCTGGGAGTTAGAGACCGAGAGGGATTCATACAGTCAGAACAAATGGTGATTACAAACTAAGAAGTTGTGAAAGTAAAGGGTGAAACTTAAGTGCATTTACTTAAGTATTGTACTTAAGTATTATTTTGACATTTACTTGAGTATTTACATGTTTTACATAAACTTCTACTGCCCTACATTTACTGTTTTAACACTCATATTAACTTAGACACAACGTAAATCACACTTTAAAACCCAGTCTGAACAGATTTCTGCACATAAAAACATTACATACTCACATGATGTTATGAGGAACGACTAAAGCAGGGTGAGTTGCCCTAATGTGGGACAGTCCCTAATGTGGGACAGTCCCTAATGTGGGACAGTCTGGACAGTCCCTAATGTGGGACAGTCCCTAATGTGGGACAGTCTGGGACAGTCCCTAATGTGGGACAGTCCCTAATGTGGGACAGTCTGGACAGTCCCTAATGTGGGACAGTCCCTAATGTGGGACAGTCTGGGACAGTCCCTAATGTGGGACAGTCTGGACAGTCTGGGACAGTCCCTAATGTGGGACAGTCTGGGACTGTCCCTAATGTGGGACAGTCTGGACAGTCTGGGACAATCCCTAATGGGGGACAGTCTGGGACACTCCCTAATGTGGGACAGTCTGGGACACTCCCTAATGTGGGACAGTCTGGGACAATCCCTAATGGGGGACAGTCTGGGACACTCCCTAATGTGGGACAGTCTGGGACACTCCCTAATGTGGGACAGTCTGGGACACTCCCTAATGTGGGACAGTCTGAGACAATCCCTAATGGGGGACAGTCTGCGACACCCCCTAATGTGCGACAGTCTGGGACAATCCCTAATGTGGGACAGTCTGGGACAATCCCTAATGTGGGACAATCTGGGACACTCCCTAAAGTGGGACAGTCTGGGACACTCCCTAATGTGGGACAGTCTGGGACAATCCCTAATGTGGGACAGTCTGGGACACTCCCTAATGTGGGACAATCTGGGACACTCCCTAATGTGGGACAGTCTGGGACACTCCCTAATGTGGGACAGTCTGGGACAATCCCTAATGTGGGACAGTCTGGGACACTCCCTAATGTGGGACAGTCTGGGACAATCCCTAATGGGGGACCGTCTGGGACACTCCCTAATGTGGGACAGTCTGGAACACTCCCTAATGTGGGACAGTCTGGGACGATCCCTAAAGTGGGACAGTCTGGGACACTCACTAATGTGGGACAGTCTGGGACACTCCCTAATGTTGGACACTCCCTAATGTGGGACAGTCTGGGACACTCCCTAATGTGGGACACTCCCTAATGTGGGACAGTCTGGGACACTCCCTAATGTGGGACAGTCTGGGACAATCCCTAATGTGGGACAGTCTGGGACACTCACTAATGTGGGACAGTCTGGGACACTCCCTAATGTTGGACACTCCCTAATGTGGGACAGTCTGGGACACTCCCTAATGTGGGACACTCCCTAATGTGGGACAGTCTGGGACACTCCCTAATGTGGGACAGTCTGGGACAATCCCTAATGTGCGACAGTCTGGGACAATCCCTAATGGGGGACAGTCTGGGTCACTTCCTAATGGGGGACAGACTGGGACAATCACTAATGTGGGACAGTCTGGGACACTCCCTAATGTGGGACAGTCTGGGACAATCCCTAATGTGGGGCAATCTGGGACACTCCCTAATGTGGGACAGTCTGGGACACTCCCTAATGTGGGACAGTCTGGGACACTCCCTAATGTGGTGGGGCACAGTCTGGGACACTCCCTAATGTGGGACAGTCTGGGACAATCCCTAATGTGGGACAGTCTGGGACACTCCCTAATGTCGGACAGTCTGGGACACTCCCTAATGGGACAGTCTGGGACACTCCCTAATGTGGGACAGTCTGGGACAATCCCTAAAGTGGGACAGTCTGGGACACTCACTAATGTGGGACAGTCTAGGACAATCCCTAGGGAGTCTGGGACACTCCCTAATGTGGGACAGTCTGGGACAATCCCTAATGTGGGACAATCTGGGACAATCACTAATGTGGGACAGTCTGGGACACTCCCTAATGTGGGACACTCCCTAATGTGGGACAGTCTGGGACAATCCCTAATGTGCGACAGTCTGGGACAATCCCTAATGGGGGATAGTCTGGGTCACTTCCTAATGGGGGACAGACTGGGACAATCACTAATGTGGGACAGTCTGGGACACTCCCTAATGGGACAGTCTGGGACAATCCTTAAAGTGGGACAGTCTGGGACACTCCCTAATGTGGGACAGTCTGGGACAGTCTGGGACAATCCCTAATGAGGGACAGTCTGGGACACTCCCTAATGTGGGACAGTCTGGGACACTCCCTAATGGGACAGTCTGGGACAATCCTTAAAGTGGGACAGTCTGGGACACTCCCTAATGTGGGACAGTCTGGGGAAATCCCTAATGGGGGACAATCTGGGACACTCCCTAATGTGGGACAGTCTGGGACAATCCCTAATGGGACAGTCTGGGACAATCACTAATGTGGGACAGTCTGGGACACTCCCTAATGTGGGACAGTCTGGGACACTCCGTAATGGGACAGTCTGGGACACTCCCTAATGTGGGACAGTCTGGGACACTCCCTAATGTGGGATAGTCTGGGACACTCCCTAATGGGGGACAGTCTGGGATAATCCCTAATGGGACAGTCTGGGACACTCCCTAATGTGGGACAGTCTGGGACAATCCCTAATGGGATAGTCTGGGACAATCCCTAAAGTGGGACAGTCTGGGACAATCCCTAAAGTGGGACAGTCTGGGACACTCCCTAATGTGGGACAGTCTGGGACAATCCCTAATGTGGGACAGTCTGGGACAATCCCTAATGTGGGACAGTCTGGGACACTCCCTAATGTGGGACAGTCCGGGACAATCCCTAATGGGATAGTCTGGGACAATCCCTAATGGGACAGTCTGGGACAATCCCTAATGGGACAGTCTGGGACAATCCCTAAAGTGGGACAGTCTGGGACACTCCCTAAAGTGGGACAGTCTGGGAGACTCCCTAATGTGGGACAGTCTGGGACACTCCCTAATGGGACAGTCTGGGACACTCCCTAATGTGGGACAGTCCGGGACAATCCCTAAAGTGGGACAGTCTGAGACACTCCCTAATGGGACAGTCCGGGACACTCCCTAATGTGGGACAGTCTGGGACAATCCCTAATGGGACAGTCTGGGACAATCCTTAATGTGGGACAGTCTGGGACACTTCCTAAAGTGGGACAGTCTGGGACAATCCCTAATGGGACAGTCTGGGACACTCCCTAATGTGGGACAGTCTGGGACACTCCCTAATGTGGGACAGTCTGGGACACTCCCTAAAGTGGGACAGTCTGGGACACTCCCTAATGCGGGACAGTCTGGGACACTCCCTAATGGGACAGTCTGGGACACTCCCTAATGTGGGACAGTCCGGGACACTCCCTAATGGGACAGTCTGGGACACTCCCTAATGGGACAGTCTGGGACAATCCCTAAAGTGGGACAGTCTGGGACACTCCCTAATGGGACAGTCTGGGACAATCCCTAAAGTGGGACAGTCTGGGACACTCCCTAATGTGGGACAGTCTGGGACACTCCCTAATGCGGGACAGTCTGGGACACTCCCTAATGGGACAGTCTGGGACACTCCCTAATGTGGGACAGTCCGGGACACTCCCTAATGTGGGACAGTCCGGGACACTCCCTAATGGGACAGTCTGGGACACTCCCTAATGGGACAGTCTGGGACAATCCCTAAAGTGGGACAGTCTGGGACACTCCCTAATGGGACAGTCTGGGACAATCCCTAAAGTGGGACAGTCTGGGACAATCCCTAAAGTGGGACAGTCTGGGACACTCCCTAATGGGACAGTCTGGGACACTCCCTAATGTGGGACAGTCTGGGACACTCCCTAATGGGACAGTCTGGGACACTCCCTAATGTGGGACAGTCTGGGACACTCCCTAATGGGACAGTCTGGGACACTCCCTAAAGTGGGACAGTCTGGGACACTCCCTAATGGGACAGTCTGGGACAATCCCTAAAGTGGGACAGTCTGGGACACTCCCTAATGGGACAGTCTGGGACACTCCCTAATGTGGGACAGTCTGGGACACTCCCTAATGGGACAGTCTGGGACACTCCCTAATGTGGGACAGTCTGGGACAATCCCTAATGGGACAGTCTGGGACAATCCCTAATGTGGGACACCTAAGCTCCAGACGGTGCAGGTCTTCCTCAAACACATGAGAGTGAATGAAACTATGGGTTAACACAAGCTGTGATGTCATTGAATCAAAATCACATGACTTCTAAAATGTCCAATCACAGATGAGGTCAAGTGTCCCACATCCGGGCATCACCCTACTTTATTGTTAATAAAGCCTTCTTACAATAAATGCAATCAACCACGAAGAAAACAACGTACTGCTATCCATATACAGTATCTTAAACACTCGTATAACTTCTTTATAGCATTAAATGATAATACATGTATTAGTAGGTGAATAATAATCTTATATAATACTGTGAGACGGGGGTTAGAGTGTATACTGGGTTAGCTGATAATCCTTCCTTTGTATTTCCACTTTAGGAACATTTAAAAAAAAAACTTTGACTTGTAACGGAGTATTTTGAAGTCATAGTATTCCTACTTTTCCCTAAGTAAAGGATCTGAGTTTAACTTTTGATACTTGAAGTACATTTTCTCCACAGTACCCCTTCTGTATTTCCACTTAAGTAACATTTTCTATTTGGGAATGTACTTGTAACGGAGTATTTTAAAGTCATAGTATTCCTCCTTTTACTTTGTCTCCGAGTACTCCTACATGTCTCTTCTTCCAGCATCGTGCGTGGGTGACTGAAACAGTGATTTCTAGGTTGGAGCCAGTTCTGTTTTTGTTCGACTCTCTTTGTTTCCCAGAGTTGAGACTCTCGCCAAGTCTCACACAGAATCTGGGTTGCCTCGGAGTATCGAGTGTCTCGGGGTGCAGAAATGAACCATTATGGCTGTAATTGAGGAGAGCGTCTGGTAGAGAGGGGGGAGGAGCGTCTCGCTGGAGATGGATTGGTTTCCAGGGGCAGCGAGTTCACGAACATCCACGACAACATCGAGACCTCCACCTTCGGCCCTGGAGCTACTTCACCTTCGTATATAAACGGCACCACGACTACTTCCTTTCTTTCTTTGATCCCTTTTATCCCTTTCAGGAAAAAGGGTTTTAAAACTGATCGTAGATGGGAATAGAGCGGTGCAGGAATGAGTCCTCCAAAGGACAAAAGGAGTTGGCATTGTAGCACTTCCTGTTCCTTCATCTGGAGGTTTTTCTGAATGTGTTATTAGTTGTTATCCTAAAATAAGGTCTGTGGTTAACTCAAGCTGAAGAGATTTTAACGTTTTGTTCTACGACATAAAATACGTCAGTAAAGGAAATTAGAAACGAAGGTTGCTAACAAGTGTCTAAATGAGACGACTAAACGTCATCACGCCCAACATTAGCCACCTTTAGCTTAGCGGTGGTGACGTGAAGTCATGTGACCGTGCTCTAGTTCCTCTATAGCCCAACATTAGCCACCTTTAGCTTAGCGGACGTGAAGTCATGTGACATTGCTGTAGTTCCTTTATAGCCCAACATTAGCCACCTTTAGCTTAGCGGTGGTGACGTGAAGTCATGTGACCGTGCTGTAGTTCCTTTATAGCCCAACATTAGCCGCCTTTAGCTTAGCGGTGGTGAGGTGAAGTCATGTGACCGTGCTGTAGTTCCTTTATAGCCCAACATTAGCCGCCTTTAGCTTAGCGGTGGTGACGTGAAGTCATGTGACCGTGCTGTAGTTCCTTTATAGCCCAACATTAGCCACCTTTAGCTTAGCGCTGGTGACGTGAAGTCATGTGACCGTGCTGTAGTTCCTTTATAGCCCAACATTAGCCTCCTTTAGCTTAGCGGTGGTGACGTGAAGTCATGTGACCGTGCTGTAGTTCCTTTATAGCCCAACATTAGCCACCTTTAGCTTAGCGGACGTGAAGTCATGTGACCGTGCTGTAGTTCTTTTATAGCCCAACATTAGCCACCTTTAGCTTAGCGGATGTGAAGTCATGTGACCGTGCTGTAGTTCTTTTATAGCCCAACATTAGCCTCCTTTAGCTTAGCGGTGGTGAGGTGAAGTCATGTGACCGTGCTGTAGTTCCTTTATAGCCCAACATTAGCCGCCTTTAGCTTAGTGGTGGTGAGGTGAAGTCATGTGACCGTGCTGTAGTTCCTTTATATCCCAACATTAGCCGCCTTTAGCTTAGCGGTGGTGAGGTGAAGTCATGTGACCGTGCTGTAGTTCCTTTATAGCCCAACATTAGCCGCCTTTAGCTAGCGGTGGTGACGTGAAGTCATGTGACCGTGCTGTAGTTCCTTTATAGCCCAACATTAGCCACCTTTAGCTTAGCGGTGGTGACGTGAAGTCATGTGACCGTGCTGTAGTTCCTTTATAGCCCAACATTAGCCACCTTTAGCTTAGCGGTGGCGACTTGAAGTCATGTGACCGTGCTGTAGTTCCTTTATAGGCCAACATTAGCCGCCTTTAGCTTAGCGGTGGTGACGTGAAGTCATGTGACCGTGCTGTAGTTCCTTTATAGCCCAACATTAGCCTCCTTTAGCTTAGCGGTGGTGACGTGAAGTCATGTGACCGTGCTGTAGTTCCTTTATAGCCCAACATTAGCCACCTTTAGCTTAGCGGTGGCGACTTGAAGTCATGTGACCGTGCTGTAGTTCCTTTATAGGCCAACATTAGCCGCCTTTAGCTTAGCGGTGGTGACGTGAAGTCATGTGACCGTGCTGTAGTTCCTTTATAGCCCAACATTAGCCACCTTTAGCTTAGCGGTGGTGACGTGAAGTCATGTGACCGTGCTGTAGTTCCTCTATAGCCCAACATTAGCCACCTTTAGCTTAGTGAACGTGAAGTCATGTAAAAAGCGTGATGATACCGTATAATACAAATATTTAACTCAATTAGAGAGATAGCTATTCTGCTTACTTTTACATTTTGCTAATAATACTTATGTACTTCTACTTATGTGCCCTATTCGATGCAGTACTTTTACCCGTATCGAAGTATTTTAAGGCCATAGTAGTTCTACTTTTACTTCAGTAAAGAATCTTCCACTACTGGTTCACATTCAGTTCCAATGCCATCCTTCAACATCTTGATTTGCAGACCTAAATCTGTCTTCAACTCAGTAATAAATGACACATCAACGTCTCTGATCGTTTGTTAGTTTTTTTAATGCCACTGTACCGGCTCCAGTGGTAAATATGTATATTCTGAGCGTGTGAAAAAGACCCACCAACCGAAGCATATGGCTCCACCATGTGTTACTTAATGAGAGATTTACTCACACAGACCGCTGAATGTGGGCTCGTTTAAGGAGGCAGAGCAGTGTTTGTGTGTGTTGCATGCAACTCGACTGCATAATAGAGGGGGGTTTGATCCCTGTGTAACCGCTCGCTGTAACCTTTTATATTCGTGGTGATGACTTCTGCAAAAAGAGAACTGAGGACAGAAAATATCCCTGAAGTGTTGTTCAACTTTTGTCCTCGTTTGGCTGTTTCAAGGCATAACGTGTAAATCCTACGTTATTAACTTTATTCCAACTTCTTTTTGGCATTTATGGTCAATAGACCCTTTTTATAGTAAGTTAAATAGGCCTGTTAATGCTTTTGGGGGTTTTCCCGTTAGTGTGTTATTTAGGTTTATGTGCATGTAAATGGTCTGCAACGGCTAAAATCCCTGTGTTGGGCTATAAAGGAACTACAGCACGGTCACATGACTTCACCTCACCACCGCTAAGCTAAAGATGGCTAACGTTGGGCTATAAAGGAACTACAGCACGGTCACATGACTTCACGTCACCACCGCTAAGCTAAAGATGGCTAATGTTGGGCTATAAAGGAACTACAGCACGGTCACATGACTTCACGTCTCCACCGCTAAGCTAAAGATGGCTAACGTTGGGCTATAAAGGAACTACAGCACGGTCACATGACTTCACGTCACCACCGCTAAGCTGAAGGCGGCTAATGTTGGGCTATAAAGAAACTACAGCATGGTCACATGACTTCACGTCACCACCGCTAAGCTAAAGGTGGCTAATGTTGGGCTATAAAGGAACGGCACGGTCACATGACTTCACGTCACCACCGCTAAGCTAAAGGAGGCTAATGTTGGGCTATAAAGGAACTACAGCACGGTCACATGACTTCACGTCACCACCGCTAAGCTAAAGGTAGCTAATGTTGGGCTATAGAGGAACTACAGCACGGTCACATGACTTCACGTCACCACCACTAAGCTGAAGGTGGCTAATGTTGGGCTATAAAGGAACTACAGCACGGTCACATGACTTCACGTCACCACCGCTAAGCTAAAGATGGCTAATGTTGGGCTATAAAGGAACTACAGCACGGTCACATGACTTCACGTCACCACCGCTAAGCTAAAGATGGCTAATGTTGCGCTATAAAGGAACTACAGCACGGTCACATGACTTCACGTCACCACCGCTAAGCTAAAGGCGGCTAATGTTGGGCTATAAAGGAACTAAAGCACGGTCACATGACTTCACGTCACCACCGCTAAGCTAAAGGCGGCTAATGTTGGGCTTGATATCGTTTAGTCGTCTCATTTAGCAACCTCCGTTTTAAAATTCACTTGTGGGATATTTACTTACTGACGTATTTAATGTCGTAGGACCACAGATCTCCTTTCAAGCTTACAACCAAAAACCCATTCTGAAAACCATTGACTCTGACACGGACAGGAAGGGCACTAATGCTGACTAATTCCTGGCCCTGAATGGAAGTCAACACCTTCCTAAAAAAAAAGAAACTAAAAAGGTGTTTCTTGTGTTTCACCGTGTATCCACATTGAATGCTGCCCCCCCCCCCCCCCTCCCCCTGATGACGGGAGGTTACAGTTTCATGTTGTGCATACTCTCCTGACCGCACGCTCCCGCCCCCTCGGGCCGTGTGCAGTAATTGGCCACACAGCGCCCAGATCTCTTTGTTTCTGCAGAGTCTTGCGGTAGACATGCACAAGCGGCAGGCCTCGTAAATCTGTGGCACTCGGATGTCAGGAATCTCCTCCACAATGACTTCACTCCCGCCCAAATCCCCGCCGTACTCCCAAACAGAGCCAAGAACTTTATTTCATGACTTTTATGTGTATCGCTGTGTGACTGAGACGTTTCTGTTTCCTCACACAGAAAACCCCAAGTTAGTATTTTGACGTTGCGCAGGCTGTGATTATGCGTCTGTTTGCTGCCTTTCTGCTGTTTGGCTTGGACTCGCTTCACTGGCTCTGCTGCTTCAGTTGTGGGTTTCCACGCCGGGTCAAATCTGGTTCAGTAAATAAATAGTCTTAACTTTACGGCCTGTGATGAGATAATGCGGCGATTCAAACGCCTGCACGTGAATTTAAGTATATAATCCAGAGCAAACTCTAGCCTTTAATGCACGAGACTTAAGAGCTGAAATCCTCACATCAGGGACAAACTGGATTTTTTGATTTGGGCATTACATAACCCCCACTGGATTATATACATTTAAACAAAGTCGAAGCATGCACACATCGTGAAGAACAGAAGGTTTTGCAGATCTCACTTTTTATACATCAGCTTATATATATTTGTGTTTGCCTTGCAGCTGTTATACGTGTTATAACTGCAAATATTAGAAACATCACCTTTCCTGATCACTGTTTCACTTCCATGACATGTACGGACAGGTCAGTGAACGCATCAGTAATACCATTTAGTAGCAGATTGGCAGTGGTGTAAAGTACATTTACTCAAGTACTGTACTTAGGCTAAGTACAATTTAGAGGTATTGAGTATTTTAATGTTATGCTACGGTGTGCTTATACTCCACTTCAGTTCAGAGGTACATGGTGTACTTCTACTCCACTACATGTATTTAATCCCTTTAGTTACTTCACAGATGTGGATGAATGATGTGAAATATAATCAAGTGTTGAATCAGACTTTAGTTCCACCTGGAGTAAATCCACCAGCTGCCCTGCAGTCTACAAAGTACTTCAGACTAGCTGCACCTCCACCAGCTACCCTGCAGTCTACAAAGTACTTCAGACTAGCTGCACCTCCACCAGCTACCCTGCAGTCTACAAAGTACTTCAGACTAGCTGCACCTTCACCAGCTACCCTGCAGTCTACAAAGTACTTCAGACTAGCTGCACCTCCACCAGCTACCCTGCAGTCTACAAAGTACTTCAGACTAGCTGCACCTTCACCAGCTTTGAGAACACTTTCATGATCAATCATTATAAAACATATCATATATATTATTCTGAAATGGACCAATCTGCACAACGACTACTTTCACTGTCTTTCACTATATTTAGATGAGAATACTTTTCTACTTTCACTTGAGGAACATTTTGAATGCAGGACTTTTACTGTAACAGAGTATTCCTACACTCTGTTCTACTTTTACTCAAGTACAAGATCTGAGTACTTCTACTTTCACTAAGTACAAGATCTGAGTACTTCTACTTTTACTCAAGAACAAGATCTGAGTACTTCTACTTTTACTCAAGTACAAGACCTGAGTACTTCTACTTTTACTAAGTACAAGATCTGAGTACTTCTACTTTTACTCAAGTTCAAGATCTGAGTACTTCTACTTTTACTCAAATACAAGATCTGAGTACTTCTACTTTTACTCAAGTACAAGATCTGAGTACTTCTACTTTTACTTAAGTACAAGATCTGAGTACTTCTACTTTTACTCAAGTTCAAGACCTGAGTACTTCTACTTTTACTCAAGAACAAGATCTGAGTACTTCTACTTTTACTCAAGTACAAGATCTGAGTACTTCTACTTTTACTAAGTACAAGATCTGAGTACTTCTACTTTTACTAAGTACAAGATCTGAGTACTTCTACTTTTACTCAAGAACAAGATCTGAGTACTTCTACTTTTACTCAAGTACAAGATCTGAGTACTTCTACTTTTACTCAAGTACAAGATCTGAGTACTTCTACTTTTACTTAAGTACAAGATCTGAGTACTTCTACTTTTACTCAAGTTCAAGATCTGAGTACTTCTACTTTTACTCAAGTACAAGATCTGAGTACTTCTACTTTTACTCAAGAACAAGATCTGAGTACTTCTACTTTTACTCAAGTACAAGATCTGAGTACTTCTACTTTTACTCAAGAACAAGATCTGAGTACTTCTACTTTTACTCAAGAACAAGATCTGAGTACTTCTACTTTTACTCAAGTACAAGATCTGAGTACTTCTACTTTTACTCAAGTACAGATCTGAGTACTTCTACTTTGACTCAAGTACAGATCTGAGTACTTCTACTTTGACTCAAGTACAGATCTGAGTACTTCTACTTTTACTCAAGAACAAGATCTGAGTACTTCTACTTTGACTCAAGTACAGATCTGAGTACTTCTACCCTTCTCTCTAAATATGAATTTGAAAGTCACACGCCTTCTGAATAAATGCGCGTAAAAATGAAATGCCGCCTTTTTGCAGAAGTCGTTGGAAAGAGGAGAGCGATATATTAAAAGCCCTCCCGAGCAGAGCGAGGGGAGGGAGATAAAGTTTTTTCCCTGAAAGTTTGTGCAAGCTTTCACTTTCTAGGCGGGGTTTCAGCAGCATGGAGTGAGACACGGAGAGCGATGCAGCAGCAGCAGCTTCCATCCAATAATAAGCTCTCACATTTCCACAAATAACCATGTACTCCCCGTACTGCCTGACGCAGGTAAACTCTTCTTTCCTTGTTGGGGGGCAGCTTGTCTGGCGGGGGGGTTCTTCGCGTGTTGCTGCCTGTGTGTTTCTGCATGTTTCGCTGCTGCGTCTTTTCTCCAACTTCTCCTCCGAGCGTCTCTGCAACTTTTCCGGTGCGCACATGGGGCTTTTTGGAGAGAAAATGGCGCTTCTCCCGAAATGTATTTCATATAAAAAAGGAGGAAGAGGAGGGGGAGGCGGTGTGGGAGGAAGAGGAGGGGGGAGACAGAATGTGCAGCGGAGGTTTTGGGAAAGTTCGGCCGGGCTGCAGGAGTGTTTTCCCGGGGAGAGGAGCCGCCTTCAGAGGCTTCATGTGGAGCTGAGAGACTGTGGGTGTGTGTGTGTGTGCGCGCGTGCGTGTGTTGGTGTGTGATTATGAACTCTGCATCTGCTGATTTTTATCGTTGTTGCAAGTTTTTGCACTTGAATGCAACACGTGTATTTTTATATTTCTGTCTTTTTATTCTTACAGAATCAGCTACACGTAAACACACTGTACGAAATACCTCCGCTACCCCGCACCTCTTTTTGCAATTTATAATTTATATCAAAAGGTGCTTCCAGTTATTTCAAAAAATGACTTTGGAGTGTGTGTGTGTTGGAGGGTGTGGGGTGTGTGTGTGTGTGTGTGTGTGTGTGTGTGTGTGTGATCATACACTCTGCATCGGCTGTTTTTATCTGGAGCTTTGTTACACATTTTAGCACTTGAATGCAACACGTCTTTCAGGTTGATTTTACATTTCTTTATTTCTCTCTCTTTATGCTCCTCTTACGTCTTGCAGTGCTGCCTCTCACATGCACCTCATTCTGCAAGACATTTATATTAGAAAGGGCCATTTATGCTGCCAGAGATGCTGCACCTGCATCGCATTTAACACATGTTCTTCTTTGTTGAACTTATGGAGGAAATGTCTGCAATTCCCCCACATTTTATATCACTTTGAACTTTTGTAGCTGTATCTTTGTTGAATGTTTTTGCACTTGAATGCATCACGTCCTTCAGGTTGATTTTACATGTTTATATTTCTGTCTATTTATTCCTAGATTATCACCAGCTTCTTTTACATTTAAACCGACTTCACAAAAGACTTATTTTGCGTAAAACTGCTTAGTTTTTTAACCATAGCTCCAGAACCGTCCTCTTTGTTGCGGCTGTGCAGGAAAGTCTGCAAATCCCCCCAATATGAAATCAGCCTGTTCTCAGTGTAGTTCAGGGGGGCTATATTCGTGCATCTGTAAAACATGTTTGAATATAAATTGCTTTATGTTTTATCTGCTTTTAAAACTTATATTTGTATCATTATAATAACATTTAAACACCGCAGTGTGAGAGAAGAACCTGCCGGGCCGCTTCCAGAACTTTCCGCTCAGCTTTTCTTTGTTTCAGAATATAACGCCTAACAGCCTTTCTCACACGTTATGAAACCTTACTTTTAATAAGTGCTACAGATGTCCCATCATGCCTTCTGTTCTGCACACAAAGCCTGTTTCCCGGGGCTTCCTGAGCCGGTGGATCCGTCCTCTGTGTCCCCGTCCTCTGTGTCCCCGTCCTCTGTGTCCCCTCGCCGGCTCTCAGGCCTCTGTTGACGTGTAACTCGCTCAGGTTTTATTAAAACACTTTTCTTCTGTGACCATGTTCTCGGCTCCTGTCTGCTTTCCCGCGGTCCTCCCGCCGACACCGGGAGATTTATTGTTCTCCCTTAATTCTTCACTTTATTGGAGCATCTATTAAAGGGCACTAAGTGTGTTGACTTTAAGCCAGGGTTAAGGTAAAGACGACAGAAGCACAGCAGCGCGGCCTGGACAGGAGAATATGTGTTTCGTGTCTTTGCGTTTCCAGACAAGCTTTTAGAAAAGAGGGCAGGGGGCGGAGGTTTAATATGTTCCTTTATTTCTTCACTTTATTGAAGAAATAATTACAGGGCGTAAAGACGGTCGGGTTAAGACCGAGATGAACTTATCAGCTGCAGAAGACGGGAGCAGAGATGTGTGTTTCACTTTGTCTCTGCGTCCTCTGTCCTCGCATCTCCAACAAAGCCCTTAGAGACGACACGAGATGATCTGATTCCCTTAACTCTTCCCTTTAGTGTAGAAACGATTGAGTGTGCCGACTTGAAACCCAACAGCAAACAGAATCACAGATGTGCGGCGATGCCTCTCAGTGTGTGTCTCGCATCCTTTAGAGACGTATTGTTTTAAATAAATTACTCACAAAGTGTTTAGAGGATACCAAGTGTGTTGACTTAAGACCTTGAGATGGACTTAAATCCAGCAGAAAATAGAAGCGCAGATGTGAAATAAGAATGTGTTTATGATAGTCGCTTTTTCACTGGGTTTTCCCCTCGTTGCATTTACAAATAGTCCTGAAGAAACGTGTGGCGGAGATTTATTATTCACTTTATAGAAGAAACTATTATAGGGTACTAAGTACTAACAAGGTTTGACTTGAAGACAGCAGAGAATAGAGGCACAGATGTGTGGCGTTGCCTGTAAATGAGAAATGTGTTTTACGTCCTTCCAAACAAGCATGCGGAGAGAGGACACATATCATTGGATTCCTTTATTCTTCACTTTATTGATAGGGCACTAAGTGTGCTGACTTAAAGCCTTAAATAGGACTCAAAACCGGCTGCTAATAGAAACACAGATGTCCAGTGTTGCTTATAAATGAGAATGTGTGTGTGTGTGTGTGTGTGCGGTCACTTCTCCTCAGTTTCCTCTCCTTGCGTTTCCAACAAGTCTTTGGAGATGATTATTAAACTCCGTTAATTCCTCACTTTATTGGAGAAACTATAATTAGATACGAACGCGGTGGACTTGAGACCTTGACTTTAACTTGGAACCTGCAGAGAATAGAAGCACGATGTGTAGCGCTGCCTGTAAGGGAGAATATGTGTGTTTGACGTCCTTTCATTTCCAAACATAGAGGGGGGGGAGGAGACGCTATAACGGGCACTAAGTGTGTTGACTTAAGGCCACGATATGACTTAAAAGCAGCGGGAAATAGAAGCCCAGATGTGCCGCGCTGCCTGTAAACAAGAATGTGTGTGTGAGATACTCACTCCTCCCGCCTTTGGACATGATGACTTTATCTGTAATTGATAAAAAATCCTTTCACAGCAGATAATCTCGGAACAAAAGGAGCTTTTATTTAACTACATAAATGTCCCCTCAATTAAAACTAATGGACGACAGAAGCTCACGCAGCGTAATGCAGTACACATGTTGCACATGATGCTAACTCGCGGCGTGCCATCAGTCTCTGTTTACGCTGTTGTGTTTCTCTACCTTATGTGCACCGAAGAAACAACTTCACACACACACACACACACACACACACACACACACACACACACACACACACACACACACACACTCACAGCAGTCCCTTGCAGACGGAGAGGCACATTTTGTTTATTCAATTGCTGTTAATAATTAAGATCGGAGCTTGGACCTCGGATGCGGCCGCAATAGTAAACATTTGAATGAATTATTAACTGTGATTTAAAAAAAAGAAAAGAAGAAGGAGCGGCTGGAGAACGCTGCGTGTGGGTGTGTGTGTGTGTGTGTGTGTTTCGTGCTGATCTAATTTAGAGATACAAAATCCCATC
>JAMFTG010001976.1:50000-51065 GCA_023974075.1 Chaenocephalus aceratus | reverse complement strand
AAAAGTTACAGTGCAGTCTAAGATATGAATAGTTCAGTTAAAAGCAGCGACAAAAAGAAAAGTCTTCCTGGATTTGAAAGTAGTCAGAGTTGCAGCGGACCTGCAGGTTTCTGGAGTTTGTTCCAGATGTTTGGAGCATAGTAACTGAACGCTGCTTCTCCATGTTTAGTTCTGACTCTGGGGACAGGAAGCTGACCAGTCCCTGAAGACCTGAGAGATCTGTCTCTGGGGACAGGAAGCTGACCAGTCCCTGAAGACCTGAGAGACCTGACTCTGGGGACAGAAAGCTGACCAGTCCCTGAAGACCTGAGAGATCTGACTCTGGGGACAGGAAGCTGACCAGTCCCTGAAGACCTGAGAGGTCTGTCTCTGGGGACAGGAAGCTGACCAGTCCCTGAAGACCTGAGAGATCTGTCTCTGGGGACAGAAAGCTGACCAGTCCCTGAAGACCTGAGAGATCTGTCTCTGGGGACAGGAAGCTGACCAGTCCCTGAAGACCTGAGAGATCTGTCTCTGGGGACAGGAAGCTGACCAGTCCCTGAAGACCTGAGAGATCTGACTCTGGGGACAGGAAGCTGACCAGTCCCTGAAGACCTGAGAGATCTGACTCTGGGGACAGGAAGCTGACCAGTCCCTGAAGACCTGAGAGATCTGACTCTGGGGACAGGAAGCTGACCAGTCCCTGAAGACCTGAGAGATCTGTCTCTGGGGACAGGAAGCTGACCAGTCCCTGAAGACCTGAGAGATCTGTCTCTGGGGACAGGAAGCTGACCAGTCCTGAAGACCTGAGAGATCTGTCTCTGGGGACAGGAAGCTGACCAGTCCCTGAAGACCTGAGAGATCTGTCTCTGGGGACAGGAAGCTGACCAGTCCCTGAAGACCTGAGAGATCTGTCTCTGGGGACAGGAAGCTGACCAGTCCCTGAAGACCTGAGAGATCTGGATGGTTCATCATTCAGCAGGAGGTCAGAGATGTATTTTGGGCCTAAACCATTCAGTGCTTTATAAACCAGCAGCAGTATTTAGAAATCTATTCTTTGACACACAGGAAGCCAGTGTAAAGACT
>JAMFTG010001976.1:15000-45000 GCA_023974075.1 Chaenocephalus aceratus | reverse complement strand
CTGCGTGACGGCTGCGCAGACAGACTGAAGGAACAGGGCCTCTAACCTGCTCTAACGTAGCTTGAGCTGTGTGACGGCTGCGCAGACAGACTGAAGGAACAGGGCCTCTAACCTGCTCTAACGTAGCTTGAGCTGTGTGACGGCCTGCGCAGGACAGACTGAAGGAACAGGGCCTCTAACCTGCTCTAACGTAGCTTGAGCTGTGTGACGGCTGCGCAGACAGACTGAAGGAACAGGGCCTCTAACCTGCTCTAACGTAGCTTGAGCTGTGTGACGGCTGCGCAGACAGACTGAAGGAACAGGGCCTCTAACCTGCTCTAACGTAGCTTGAGCTGTGTGACGGCTGCGCAGACAGACTGAAGGAACAGGGCCTCTAACCTGCTCTAACGTAGCTTGAGCTGTGTGACGGCTGCGCAGACAGACTGAAGGAACAGGGCCTCTAACCTGCTCTAACGTAGCTTGAGCTGTGTGACGGCTGCGCAGACAGACTGAAGGAACAGGGCCTCTAACCTGCTCTAACGTAGCTTGAGCTGTGTGACGGCCTGCGCAGACAGACTGAAGGAACAGGGCCTCTAACCTGCTCTAACGTAGCTTGAGCTGTGGTGACGGCTGCGCAGACAGACTGAAGGAACAGGGCCTCTAACCTGCTCTAACGTAGCTTGAGCTGTGTGACGGCTGCGCAGACAGACTGAAGGAAACAGGGCCTCTAACCTGCTCTAACGTAGCTTGAGCTGTGTGACGGCCTGCGCAGACAGACTGAAGGAACAGGGCCTCTAACCTGCTCTAACGTAGCTTGAGCTGTGTGACGGCTGCGCAGGACAGACTGAAGGAACAGGGCCTCTAACCTGCTCTAACGTAGCTTGAGCTGTGTGACGGCTGCGCAGACAGGACTGAAGGAACAGGGCCTCTAACCTGCTCTACACGTAGCTTGAGCTGTGTGACGGCTGCGCAGACAGACTGAAGGAACAGGGCCTCTAACCTGCTCTAACGTAGCTTGAGCTGTGTGACGGCTGCGCAGACAGGACTGAAGGAACAGGGCCTCTAACCTGCTCTAACGTAGCTTGAGCTGTGTGTGACGGCTGCGCAGACAGACTGAAGGAACAGGGCCTCTAACCTGCTCTAACGTAGCTTGAGCTGTGTGACGGCTGCGCAGACAGACTGAAGGAACAGGGCCTCTAACCTGCTCTAACGTAGCTTGAGCTGTGTGACGGCTGCGCAGACAGACTGAAGGAACAGGGCCTCTAACCTGCTCTAACGTAGCTTGAGCTGCTGTGACGGGCTGCGCAGACAGACTGATGGAACAGGGCCTCTAACCTGCTCTAACGTAGCTTGAGCTGCGTGACGGCTGCGCAGACAGACTGAAGGAACAGGGCCTCTACCTGCTCTAACGTAGCTTGAGCTGCGTGACGGCTGCGCAGACAGACTGAAGGAACAGGGCCTCTAACCTGCTCTAACGTAGCTTGAGCTGCGTGACGGCTGCGCAGACAGACTGAAGGAAACAGGGCCTCTAACCTGCTCTAACGTAGCTTGAGCTGCGTGACGGCTGCGCAGACAGGACTGATGGAACAGGGCCTCTAACCTGCTCTAACGTAGCTTGAGCTGCGTGACGGCTGCGCAGACAGGACTGAAGGAACAGGGCCTCTAACCTGCTCTAACGTAGCTTGAGCTGCGTGACGGCTGCGCAGACAGACTGAAGGAACAGGGCCTCTAACCTGCTCTAACGTAGCTTGAGCTGCTGTGACGGCCTGCGCAGACAGACTGAGGAACAGGGCCTCTAACCTGCTCTAACGTAGCTTGAGCTGCGTGACGGCTGCGCAGACAGACTGAAGGAACAGGGCCCTCTAACCTGCTCTAACGTAGCTTGAGCTGCGTGACGGCTGCGCAGACAGACTGAAGGAACAGGGCCTCTAACCTGCTCTAACGTAGCTTGAGCTGCGTGACGGCTGCGCAGACAGACTGAAGGAACAGGGCCTCTAACCTGCTCTAACGTAGCTTGAGCTGCGTGACGGCTGCGCAGACAGACTGAAGGACAGGGCCTCTAACCTGCTCTAACGTAGCTTGAGCTGTGTGACGGCTGCGCAGACAGACTGAAGGAAACAGGGGCCTCTAACCTGCCTCTAACGTAGCTTGAGCTGTGTGACGGCTGCGCAGACAGACCTGAAGGAACAGGGCCTCTAACCTGCTCTAACGTAGCTTGAGCTGTGTGAAGGCTGCGCAGACAGACTGAAGGAACAGGGCCTCTAACCTGCCTCTAACGTAGCTTGAGCTGTGTGACGGCCTGCGCAGACAGACTGAAGGAACAGGGCCTCTAACTGCTCTAACGTAGCTTGAGGCTGTGTGACGGCTGCGCAGACAGACTGAAGGAACAGGGCCTCTAACCTGCTCTAACGTAGCTTGAGCTGTGTGACGGCTGCGCAGGACAGACTGAAGGAACAGGGCCTCTAACCTGCTCTAACGTAGCTTGAGCTGTGTGACGGCTGCGCAGACAGACTGAAGGAACGGGCCTCTAACCTGCTCTAACGTAGCTTGAGCTGTGTGACGGCTGCGCAGACAGACTGAAGGAACAGGGCCTCTAACCTGCTCTAACGTAGCTTGAGCTGTGTGACGGCTGCGCAGACAGACTGAAGGAACAGGGCCTCTAACCTGCTCTAACGTAGCTTGAGCTGTGTGACGGCTGCGCAGACAGACTGAAGGAACAGGGCCTCTAACCTGCTCTAACGTAGCTTGAGCTGTGTGACGGCTGCGCAGACAGACTGAAGGACAGGGCCTCTAACCTGCTCTAACGTAGCTTGAGCTGTGTGACGGCTGCGCAGACAGACTGAAGGAACAGGGCCTCTAACCTTGCTCTAACGTAGCTGAGCTGTGTGACGGCTGCGCAGACAGACGGAAGGAACAGGGCCTATAACAATTACCCTAAATAAACTCACTAATGAAACCAGTTAATACGCATTATTCTTATTCTCACCATTCCTTATGCGCGCAGTGACGGTAAGGCGTCTACTTGCTTATTTAGTATTCCATCACTTAGTAACGGAGATGGTCAAACTGAAGTGGAGACATGGCAGGAATCCTACGCTGAAGCGAGACATTGAACTGCTCACCGTGAGAGGGCGATCAAGAGGGCGAGCGGCGCGTTGAGGGAAGACACAGAAAAGACAGAAGTGCAATAACAACAAGTTTTAAATGTTATTTTATCTTGTTCTAATAACTTTTAAATGTTAGTTGATCATGTTTTATCACCACTGTAAAGCGTCTTTGAGCACCTGGAAAAGCGCTTTGAAATGCAATGGTATATTATTATTATATTAAGTAGCTATATTTAGGTGGGTTTTAAATAACCGCCGGGATGTAGGCACACACACACACACACACACACACACACACACACACACACACACACCACACACACACCACACACACACACACACACACACACACACACACACACACACACACACACACACACACACACACACACCAACACACACCACACACACACACCACACACACACACACACACACACACACACACACACACACACACACACACACAGAGGACTCACTTCACCAGCCCCCTCCAGCCCTCCACATAGTGGTCCAGGAAGACCTCCTTGCTGTCGGACAGACTGAGCCTGAAGGAGTCGATCACTTCCTGGAGAGAGAACTCCTCCGACATGCTGCTGCGGGAACAGAACCAGCACCACCGGGAACCAGACCTAACAGAACCACCGGAACCACTGGAACCAGAACCAGCAGCGGACCGAGGAGAGACGGTGGTTAGTAAATACTGAGGGCAGAACCGGAGAGGGACCGGAAGAATTAAGACCGGTACAGGAACAACCTGTCAGTCCAGATCCCTCTCTACTGCGCAGACTCCAGATCCCTCTACTGCGCAGACTCCAGATCCCTCTACTGCGCAGACTCCAGATCCCTCTACTGCGCAGACTCCAACCGGTGAACTCCGGAAAGCTGAGGACTGCGCCTTTAAAATAAAAGCGTTGCCTTCCATGAAAATATGTACAAGAACCAAAAGTAAATAATAAAGTAAAATAGGAAACATACTATGAAGAATATTACAATATAAAGTCAGCAGAGAAGATTAAAAAGTGAAAAACATTATAAAAATATGTATTGGAAAGAAATACAGTTACAGCTACTTTATTTTGAAGGCGCCCCACCGGAAGTTGTGTCTGTTGTTTAGAAAAGGGGCAGAAATGATCCTCGTGTTTCTGTTTGGAAGATAGATTCAAACATTCCTCATTCATTATAAAGTTAGTCATAAAGTTAGTCATAAAGATAATCAATAGTTTAACTTGTGAGATGCCGGAGATCAAAGTGACGCCGCTGGGTGAGTGACGGCAGGCTGCTAGCCGCGGTTAGCTCCTGAATGCTAACGGCTAACAACAGTCTCTATTTAAACTTCTTATCTTCACTCGGCTTTAACACTGATAGCTGAGGACCACACAGGAGGGTATGGTCTTTAAAGGATGTGTAGTACAGGAGGTATGGTCTTTAAAGGATGTGTAGTTACAGGAGGGTATGGTCTTTAAAGGATGTGTACTACAGGAGGGTATGGTCTTTAAAGGATGTGTACTACAGGAGGTATGGTCTTTAAAGGATGTGTACTACAGATGGAGTTACAGTCCGGCAGTGGCTCAGTCAGTAGGGGCTTGGACTGGGAGCACAGGATGTATTTATATATATTTATATGTGTGTATTTATATATATATATGTGTGTATTTATATATATATGTGTGTATTATATATTGTGTGTTTCTGTGTGTGTAGGGGCGGGGCAGGACGTGGGGCGCAGCTGCATCCTGGTCTCCATCGGGGGGAAGAACATCATGCTGGACTGTGGCATGCACATGGGATACAACGACGATGTAATATCACTATCATTGCACTAAAGTAAACATGTTGTTGTTGTTGTTGTTGTTGTTGTTGTAATGTCATACGGCTGTGTTTCAGAGGCGGTTCCCAGACTTCTCGTACATCACTCAGAACGGAACGGCTCACGGAGTTCCTGGACTGCGTCATCATCAGGTGCTTATTACACTTCTCTAACATGTAGACAGACATGAACACAACAACAACAACAACAACAGAAAGCATGAGTATACACATAACTGTTGACGTGTTGTCCAGCCACTTCCACCTGGACCACTGCGGGGCGCTGCCCTTCATGAGCGAGATGGTGGGCTACGACGGGCCCATCTACATGACGCACCCCACGAAGGCCATCTGCCCCATCCTGCTGGAGGACTTCCGCAAGATCACCGTGGACAAGAAGGGCGAGACCAACTTCTTCACCTCGCAGATGATCAAGGACTGCATGAAGAAAGTAGTCCCTCTCAACCTGCACCAGACCGTCCAGGTGAGCCAGATCACGCACCTGAGGGTCTATCACTCACCTGGGGGTCTATCACTCACCTGGGGGTCTATCACTCACCTGAGGGTCTATCACTCACCTGGGGGTCTATCACGCACCTGAGGGTCTATCACTCACCTGGGGGTCTATCACTCACCTGGGGGTCTATCACTCACCTGAGGTCTATCACTCACCTGGGGGTCTATCACGCACCTGAGGGTCTATCACTCACCTGGGGGTCTATCACTCACCTGGGGGTCTATCACTCACCTGGGGTCTATCACTCACCTGGGGGTCTATCACTACCTGAGGGTCTATCACTCACCTGGGGGGTCTATCACTCACCTGAGGGTCTATCACTCACCTGAGGGTCTATCACTCACCTGGGGGGTCTATCACTCACCTGGGGGGTCTATCACTCACCTGAGGGTCTATCACTCACTGAGGGTCTATCACTCACCTGGGGGGTCTATCACTCACCTGGGGGTCTATCACTCACCTGAGGGTCTATCACTCACCTGAGGGTCTATCACTCACCTGGGGGTCTATCACTCAACCTGAGGGTCTATCACTCACCTGGGGGTCTATCACTCACCTGAGGGTCTATCACTCACCTGGGGTCTATCACTCACCTGGGGGTCTATCACTCACCTGGGGTCTATCACTCACCTGAGGGTCTATCACTCACCTGAGGGTCTATCACTCACCTGGGGGTCTATCACTCACCTGGGGGTCTATCACTCACCTGGGGGTCTATCACTCACCTGAGGGTCTATCACTCACCTGAGGGGTCTATCACTCACCTGGGGGTCTATCACTCACCTGAGGGTCTATCACTCACCTGGGGGTCTATCACTCACCTGAGGTCTATCACTCACCTGAGGGTCTATCACTCACCTGGGGGTCTATCACTCACCTGAGGGTCTATCACTCACCTGAGGGTCTATCACTCCCTGGGGTTCTATCACTCACCTGAGGGTCTATCACTCACCTGAGGGTCTATCACTCACCTGGGGGTCTATCACTCACCTGAGGGTCTATCACTCACCTGAGGGTCTATCACTCACCTGGGGGGTCTATCACGCACCTGAGGGTCTATCACTCACCTGGGGGGTCTATCACTCACCTGGGGGTCTATCACTCACCTGGGGGTCTATCACTCACCTGGGGGTCTATCACTCACCTGGGGTCTATCACTCACCTGGGGGTCCCCAGATCAATATCACAGACTGTGTGTGTGTGTGTGTGTGTGTGTGTGTGTGTGTGTGTGTGTGTGTGTGTGTGTGTGTGTGTGTGTGTGGTGTGTGTGTGTGTGTGTGTGTGTGTGTGTGGTGTGTGTGTGTGTGTGTGTGTGTGTGTGTAGGTGGGACGATGAGCTGGAGATCAAGGCGTATTACGCGGGTCACGTCCTCGGAGCCGCCATGGTTCAGATCAAAGTGGGCTCTGAGTCCGTCGTCTACACCGTGAGTCAGAACACCTCCATCACATGACCTCCGTCACATGACCTACATAAACACCTCCATCACATGACCTCCATCACATGACCTCCATCACATGACCTACAGAAACACCTCCATCACATGACCTACATCACATGACCTACTGAACACCTCCATCACATGACCTATAGAAACACCTCCATCACATGACCTCCATCACATGACCTCCATCACATGACCTACTGAACACCTCCATCACATGACCTACAGAAACACCTCCATCACATGACCTACTGAACACCTCCATCACATGACCTACAGAAACACCTCCATCACATGACCTACAGAACACCTCCGTCACATGACCTACAAAACACCTCCATCACATGACCTCCATCACATGACCTATAGAAACACCTCCATCACATGACCTACTGAACACCTCCATCACATGACCTATAGAAACACCTCCATCACATGACCTACAGAACCACCTCCATCACATGACCTCCATCACATGACCTATAGAAACACCTCCATCACATGACCTATAGAACCACCTCCATCACATGACCTATAGAACCACCTCCATCACATGACCTCCATCACATGACCACAGAAACCTCCATCACATGACCTACAGAAACACCTCCATCACATGACCTATAGAACCACCTCCATCACATGACCTCCATCACATGACCTATAGAAACACCTCCATCACATGACCTATAGAACCACCTCCATCATATGACCTACAGAAACACCTCCATCACATGACCTCCATCACATGACCTATAGAAACACCTCCATCACATGACCTCCATCACATGACCTATAGAACCACCCCACCTCCATGACCTACAGAACACCCCATCACATGACCTATAGAACCACCTCCATCACATGACCTCCATCACATGACCTACAGAACACCTCCATCACATGACCTACAGAACCACCATCACATGACCTACAGAACACCTCCATCACATGACCTACAGAAACACCTCCATCACATGACCTACTGAACACCTCCATCACATGACCTACAGAACCACCTCCATCACATGACCTACTGAAACACCTCCATCACAGACCTACTGAAACACCTCCATCACATGACCTACTGAACCACCTCCATCACATGACCTACAGAACCACCTCCATCACATGACCTACAGAAACACCTCCATCACATGACCTACAGAACCACCCCATCACATGACCTACAGAAACACCTCCATCACATGACCTACAGAACCACCTCCATCACATGACCTACAGAAACACCTCCATCACATGACCTACAGAACACCTCCATCACATGACCTACAGAAACACCTCCATCACATGACCTACTGAAACACCTCCATCACATGACCAACAGAAACACCTCCATCACATGACCTACAGAAACACCTCCCACATGAACCTACAGAACACCTCCATCACATGACCTACAGAAACAACACCTCCATCACATGACCTACTGAAACACCTCATCACATGACCTACAGAACACCTCCATCACATGACCTACAGAACACCTCCATCACATGACCTACAGAAACACCTCCATCATGACCTACAGAAACACCTCCATCACATGACCTACAGAAACACCTCCATCACATGACCTACAGAACACCTCCATCACATGACCTACTGAAACCTCCATCACATGACCTACAGAACCACCTCCATCACATGACCTACAGAACACCTCCATCACATGACCTACAGAAACACCTCCATCACATGACCTACAGAAACACCTCCATCACATGACCTACAGAAACACCTCCATCACATGAACTACTGAAACACCTCCATCACATGACCTACAGAAACACCTCCATCACATACACCACGAAACCCTCCATCACATGACCTACAGAAAACCTCCATCACATGACCTACAGAAACACCTCCATCACATGACCTACAGAACACCTCCATCACATGACCTACAGAAACACCTCCATCACATGACCTACTGAAACACCTCCATCACATGACCTACAGAAACACCTCCATCACATGACCTACAGAACACCTCCATCCACATGACCTATGAAACCTCCATCACATGACCTACAGAAACACCTCCATCACATGACCTACAGAACACCTCCATCACATGACCTACAGAACACCTCCATCACATGACCTATAGAACACCTCCATCACATGACCTACAGAAACACCTCCATCACATGACCTACAGAAACACCTCCATCACATGACCTACAGAACACCTCCATCACATGACCTACAGAACACCTCCATCACATGACCTACAGAACACCTCCATCACATGACCTACAGAACACCTCCATCACATGACCTACAGAACACCTCCATCACATGACCTACAGAACACCTCCATCACATGACCTACAGAAACACCTCCATCACATGACCTACAGAAACACCTCCATCACATGACCTACAGAACACCTCCATCACATGACCTACTGAACACCTCCATCACATGACCTACAGAAACACCTCCATCACATGACCTACAGAAACACCACCTCCATCACATGACTTACAGAAACACCTCCATCACATGACCTACAGAAACACCTCCATCACATGACCTACTGAACACCTCCATCACATGACCTACAGAAACACCTCCATCACATGACCTACAGAAACCTCCATCACATGACCTATAGAAACACCTCCATCACATGACCTACAGAACACCTCCATCACATGACCTATAGAACACCTCCATCACATGACCTACAGAACCACCTCCATCACATGACCTACAGAACACCTCCATCACATGACCTACAGAAACACCTCCATCACATGACCTACTGAAACACCTCCATCACATGACCAACAGAAACACCTCCATCACATGACCTACAGAAACACCTCCATCACATGACCTATAGAAACACCTCCATCACATGACCTACAGAACACCTCCATCACATGACCTATAGAAACACACCATCACATGACCTACTGAAACACCTCCATCACATGACCTACAGAAACACCCTCCATCATATGACCTACAGAAACACCTCCATCACATGACCAACAGAAACACCTCCATCACATGACCTACAGAAACACACCTCCATCACATGACCAACAGAAAACCCTCCATCACATGACCTACAGAAACACCTCCATCACATGACCAACAGAAACACCTCCATCACATGACCAACAGAAACACCTCCATCACATGACCTACAGAAACACCTCCATCACATGACCTATAGAAACACCTCCATCACATGACCTACAGAAACACCTCCATCACATGACCTACTGAAACACCTCCATCACATGACCAACAGAAACACCTCCTCACATGACCAACAGAAAACACCTCCATCACATGACCTACAGAAACACCTCCATCACATGACCAACAGAACACCTCCATCACATGACCTACAGAAACACCTCCATCACATGAACTACTGAAACACCTCCGTCACATGACCTACAGAACACCTCCATCACATGACCTATAGAAACACCTCCATCACATGACCTACAAACACCTCCATCACATGACCTATAGAAACACCCTCCATCACATGACCTACTGAAACACCTCCATCACATGACCTACAGAAACACCTCCATCACATGACCTACAGAAACACCTCCATCACATCACATGACCTACAGAAACACTCCATCACATGACCTACAGAAACACCTCCATCACATGACCTACAGAACACCTCCATCACATGACCTACTGAAACCACATACACACGTACCTACAGAACACCTCCATCACATGACCTACAGAACCACCTCCATCACATGACCTACAGAAACACCATCACATGACCTACAGAACACCTCCATCACATGACCTACAGAACACCTCCATCACATGACCTACAGAAACACCTCCATCACATGACCTACAGAACACCTCCATCACATGACCTACAGAAAACCCCATCACATGACCTACAGAACACCTCCGTCACATGACCTACAGAAAACACCTCCATCACATGACCTACAGAAACACCTCCATCACATGACCTACTGAACACCTACATCACGTGACCTACAGAACACCTCCATCACATGACCTACAGAACCACCTCCATCACATGACCTACAGAAACACCTCCATCACATGACCTACAGAACACCTCCATCACATGACCTACAGAACACCTCCATCACATGACCTACAGAAACCTCCATCACATGACCTACAGAACACCTCCATCACATGACCTACAGAAACACCTCCATCACATGACCTACAGAACACCTCCGTCACATGACCTACAGAACACCTCCATCACATGACCTACAGAAACACCTCCATCACATGACCTACAGAACACCTCCATCACATGACCTACAGAACACCTCCATCACATGACCTACAGAACACCTCCATCACATGACCTACAGAACACTCCATCACATGACCTACAGAACACCTCCATCACATGACCTACAGAACACCTCCATCACATGACCTACTGAAACACCTCCATCACATGACCTACTGAACCACCTCCATCACATGACCTACAGAACACCTCCATCACATGACCTACAGAACACCTCCATCACATGACCTACAGAACACCTCCATCACATGACCTACTGAAACACCTCCATCACATGACCTACTGAACCACCTCCATCACATGACCTACAGAACACCTCCGTCACATGACCTACAGAAACCTCCATCACATGACCTACAGAAACACCTCCATCACATGACCTACAGAACACCTCCATCACATGACCTACAGAACACCTCCATCACATGACCTACAGAACACCTCCATCATGACCTACAGAAACCTCCATCACATGACCTACAGAACACCTCCATCACATGACCTACAGAACACCTCCATCACATGACCTACTGAAACACCTCCATCACATGACCTACAGAACACCTCCATCACATGACCTACAGAAACACACTCCATCACATGACCTACAGAACACCTCCATCACATGACCTACAGAACACCTCCATCACATGACCTACTGAAACACCTCCATCACATGACCTACAGAACCACCTCCATCACATGACCTACAGAAACACCTCCATCACATGACCTACTGAAACACCTCCATCACATGACCTACAGAACACCTCCATCACATGACCAACAGAAACACCTCCATCACATGACCTACAGAAACACCTCCATCACATGACCTACAGAAACCCTCCATCACATGACCTACAGAACCACCTCCATCACATGACCTACAGAAACACCTCCATCACATGACCTACTGAAACACCTCCATCACATGACCTACAGAACACCTCCATCACATGACCTATAGAAAACACCTCCATCACATGACCTACAGAAACACCTCCATCACATGACCTACAGAACACCTCTCCATCACATGACCTACAGAACACCCCATCACATGACCTACGAAACACCTCCATCACATGACCTACAGAAACACCTCCATCACATGACCTACAGAACACCTCCATCACATGACCTACAGAAACACCTCCATCACATGACCTACAGAAACACCTCCATCACATGACCTACAGAAACACCTCCATCACATGACCTACAGAACCACCTCCATCACATGACCTACTGAACACATCCATCACATGACCTACAGAAACACCTTTACATATATATATATATATATATATATATATTATATCAGCATCTGTGAGAATTCTTCTCTCTGTTTCAGGGCGACTACAACATGACTCCTGACCGACACCTGGGGTGAGTCTGCTGCCATTATACTCATCTTCATCATCACACCTCCTCCTCTTCCTCCTCTCTGTGTATGCGTGTGTGTGTCTGTGTATGCGTGTGTGTGTGTGCAGTGCTGCGTGGATAGATAAGTGTCGTCCTGACGTCCTGATCTCAGAGTCGACGTACGCCACGACCATCAGAGACTCGAAGCGCTGCAGAGAGAGAGACTTTCTGAAGAAAGTGCACGAGAGGCATCGAGAGGGGGGGCAACGGTACATATAAACATCATATATACACATAATATATGAGAGTAGTATTATTAGTGTGTTTATAGTATAAACTGTGTGTGTTGTGTGTGTGTGTGTGTGTGCAGGTCCTGATCCCGGTGTTTGCTCTGGGTCGAGCTCAGGAGCTCTGCATCCTGCTGGAGACCTTCTGGTAAAACTGACCCTTATTATTACTAAACTCTCAGGACATGGTCTGAATCATAAAGACACCTCGATGAACTGTAGTTTATAAAAACATCAGCTGATGTAATACCACTTCCCTCCACAGGGAGAGGATGACCCTGAACGTATGATGGTGTAATACCACTTCCCTCCAGGGAGAGGATGATGACCCTGAACGTATGATGGTGTAATACCACTTCCCTCCACAGGAGAGGATGACCCTGAAAGTGATGGTGTAATACCAGTTCTCTCCACAGGGAGAGGATGACCCTGAACGTATGATGGTGTAATACCAGTTGTCTCCACAGGGAGAGGATGACCCTGAAAGTATGATGGTGTAATACCAGTTCTCTCCACAGGGAAGGATGACCCTGAAAGTATGATGGTGTAATACCAGTTCTCTCCACAGGGAGAGGATGACCCTGAAAGTATGATGGTGTAATACCAGTTCTCTCCACAGGGAGAGGATGACCCTGAACGTATGATGGTGTAATACCAGTTGCCTCCACAGGGAGAGGATGAAACTGAAAGTGTGATGGTGTAATACCAGTTCTCTCCACAGGGAGTGGATGACCCTGAAAGTGTGATGGTGTAATACCAGTTCTCTCCACAGGGAGAGTATGAACCTGAAAGTATGATGGTGTAATACCAGTTCTCTCCACAGGGAGAGTATGAACCTGAAAGTATGATGGTGTAATACCAGTTCTCTCCACAGGGAGAGGATGAACCTGAAAGTATGATGTGTAATACCAGTTCTCTCCACAGGGAGAGGATGACCCTGAAAGTATGATGGTGTAATACCAGTTCTCTCCACAGGGAGAGTATGAACCTGAAAGTATGATGGTGTAATACCAGTTCTCTCCACAGGGAGAGGATGAACCTGAAAGTATGATGGTGTAATACCAGTTCTCTCCACAGGGAGAGGATGACCCTGAAAGTATGATGGTGTAATACCACTTCTCTCCACAGGGAGAGGATGAATCTGAAGGCTCCCATCTATTTCTCCACCGGTCTGACGGAGAAGGCCAATCATTACTACAAGCTGTTCATCACCTGGACCAATCAGAAGATCCGGAAGACCTTCGTCCAGAGGAACATGTTCGAGTTTCAAACACATCAAAGCTTCGACCGTTCCTACGCCGACAACCCCGGACCTATGGTACTGAATATATATATATATATATATATGTGTACGTGCAGGTGGTGGCGTTCAGGGTCCCTGCTAGTAATAGTATATCTGTGTACACTTCAGGTGATGCGTTCAGGGTCCTGTTATAATACTGTATATCTGTTCTTCAGGTGTTGTTTGCGACGCCTGGGATGCTCCCACGCTGGTCAGTCTCTGCAGATCTTTAAGAAGTGGGCGGGACACGAGAAGAACATGGTGAGAGACTTATTGTTATTACATCATATACAGTGCATCCGGAAAGTATTATACCCCTTCACTTTGTATGTTACAGTCTTATTAGTATAGTAGAACAAATATTAAACAGAATGCCTCTTGAGGGCATGAAGAGAGCGAAATGTCCACCTAGCTCCCATTAGACTCCTATGCAAAAAACTCCGGATATTTCTTCAGAACGAGAGGAGTACACTTAGACAAAACTGCTCTCCTCTTCGCATTTACCCACAAAACCCAACAAAAACATATCTTTCAGTTCATCGGCGTTCCCTGATGTCACGGTCTGTTCGTTTTTGATGAGACCCATAGTTTTTGAACAGGTGTCCAAAATGGTCAATGCATTCTTAATGACACTCAGTGCTGCAGCTGGTAACCATGGTGCTGCAGCTGGTAACCATTGTGCTGCAGCTGGTAACCATGGTGCTGCATCTGCTAACCATGGTGCTGCTGCAGCTGGTAACCATGGTGCTGCAGCTGGTAACCATGGTGCTGCAGCTGGTAACCATGGTGCTGCATCTGCTAACCATGGTGCTGCATCTGGTAACCATGGTGCTGCAGCTGTAACCATGGTGCTGCAGCTGGTAACCATGGTACTGCAGCTGGTAACCATGGTGCTGCAGCTGGTAACCATGGTACTGTAGCTGGTAACCATGGTGCTGCAGCTGGTAACCATGGTACTGCAGCTGGTAACCATGGTGCTGCATCTGCTAACCATGGTGCTGCTGCATCTGGTAACCATGGTGCTGCAGCTGGTAACCATGGTGCTGCATCTGGTAACCATGGTGCTGCAGCTGGTAACCATGGTACTGCAGCTGGTAACCATGGTGCTGCAGCTGGTAACCATGGTGCTGCAGCTGTAACCATGGTGCTGCTAGCTGTTAACCGTGGTGCTGCAGCTGGTATGGTGCTGCAGCTGGTAACCATGGTGCTGCATCTGGTAACCATGGTGCTGCAGCTGGTAACCATGGTGCTGCAGCTGGTATGGTGCTGCAGCTGGTAACCATGGTGCTGCAGCTGGTAACCATGGTGCTGCAGCTGGTATGGTGCTGCAGCTGGTAACCATGGTGCTGCAGCTGGTAACCGTGGTGCTGCAGCTGTATGGTGCTGCAGCTGGTAACCATGGTGCTGCAGCTGGTAACCATGGTGCTGCAGCTGGTAACCATGGTGCTGCAGCTGGTATGGTGCTGCAGCTGGTAACCATGGTGCTGCTGGGCAGATTGAAAGCTTTGATCTCTGGACTCACACAGGTGTTGTGATGAGGTGCTCAGCACAGAAAAAAACACTGGACTTCAACAGACTGTTCTGTCTGATGGAGACTTCATACTACCTACTTCTGATACTGAACTCCCTCAGCCTACTTTCAGCTGCAGACCACTCGAGCTGGTTTCTCCCAAAATTACCGACCCCGCCTTTCAGCTTCTTCACTATTTGTCCTACTCTTCCAGTTTAACATTTCACTTTCAAGTTTTCAACAAAGTCATTGCAATGCATTTTCTAGTTATTATTATTCACCAATACTTTGGCTCTCCATAACTTCAGCTTATTTTCAGCTACAGAAACCATTCAAATATTAAACTCTTCAGCCTCTTTCTGGAATCGATGGGAAACCTTCAACTTTTCAAAATATTGTTATACTTTTTGAGATATTCAGCTTTTTAAACTCTTTTTTTTAACATGGAAGTCAATGGGAGGAGCCTTCAAATCCTCTTTACTACCCCTTACGCCAATGCTTCTCCTTCCACATACTTTCAGCTAGAGACTTTAAAAATGATCACAAGACCTTCAGCTATAAAACTTGTTCTTCAGATGTTTGATATCTTTTACACTTTGAGATATTGAACTTAGTTTGGAGCTTGGCAGAGAGGCCTTTTCAGATGTTAACATGAGAGAAGCAGCTCGTTGAGTCTCGAGTGCTTTGATCTCAAAACAGAGTGCAGCAGTGCCTGAGGATTCTCCCCCAAAAGTATTTAAACTTGCCATAATTCCCAAAACCCTACACTCAGACATATTCTTTCATGGAAAAACGTAGGAAAACCTCTCTGGGTTGGAAAAAAAAAAAAAAAATTAAACAAAATGCCTCGTGAGGGCCTGAAGAGAGAAACACTGTCAACACGTCTCCATTGAGATCCATTGTAAATACAGCCTGCTCTTTCCTCACACACCTGCATGTCTTTCCTCACACACCTGCATGTCTTTCCTCACACACCTGCATGTTCTTTCCTCACACACCTGCATGTCTTTCCTCACACACCTGCATGTCTTTCCTCACACACCTGCATGTCTTTCCTCACACACCTGCATGTCTTTCCTCACACACCTGCATGTCTTTCCTCACACACCTGCATGTCTTTCCTCACACACCTGCATGTCTTTCCTCACAGCACCTGCATGTCTTTCCTCACACACCTGCATGTCTTTCCTCACACACCTGCATGTCTTTCCTCACACACCTGCATGTCTTTCCTCACACACCTGCATGTCTTTCCTCACAGCACCTGCATGTCTTTCCTCACACACCTGCATGTCTTTCCTCACAGCACCTGCATGTCTTTCCTCACAGCACTGCATGTCTTTCCTCACACACCTGCAGTCTTTCCTCACACACCTGCATGTCTTTCCTCACAGCACCTGCATGTCTTTCCTCACACACCTGCATGTCTTTCCTCACAGCACCTGCATGTCTTTTCCTCACAGCACCTGCATGTCTTTCCTCACACACCTGCATGTCTTTCCTCACACACCTGCATGTCTTTCCTCACACACCTGCATGTCTTTCCTCACACACCTGCATGTCTTTCCTCACACACCTGCATGTCTTTCCTCACACACCTGCATGTCTTTCCTCACAGCACCTGCATGTCTTTCCTCACACACCTGCATGTCTTCCTCACACACCTGCATGTCTTTCCTCACACACCTTTACTTTAATCTGCCAAACATGCCACATTACTGACCCAAAAGGACACACATCGACACTCCCCACGGTCCTGAGACATTTCACACCGATATCTGCTACGGTTCTTCAACAAAAACGTTCACATGTAAGAGCTTTATCTCTCATTCAGGATCAATGAAAAAGCTCCGCTCTGACTGATTACTGCACATCACCCATGGAAACCTTTGATCTCTGGACTCACGGGCAGTTGTTTTGATAAGACGTCATTAGGCTCAAACACCTGTGTGATGATGTCATAACTCCAGCTGACGAGCTCAGAACGAAAACCATCACACTGTGGCCCTGAACAGCTGAGTGACATCTTCCAATCAGAGCAGGACGCGCCCACACACACACACACACACACACACCACACACACACACACACACCACACACACACACACACACACACACACCACACACACACACACACACACACACACACACTGAACATCTCTACCACACGCGCACGCACGCGCACAACACACACACACACACACACACACACACACACACACAACACACACACACACACACACACACACACACACACTGAACATCTCTACCACAACGCACACGACACACACACACACACAACACACACACACACACACTGAACATCTCTACCACACCGCATCACTCCCTCACACACACACACACACACACCACACACACACACTTAACATCTCTACCACACGCTCACAACACCACACACACACACAACACACAACCACTCTCTCTCACGCAACACACACACTCACCACACACACAACTCACAAACACATCACACACACACACACACACACACACTGAACATCTCTACCACACACAACACAACCACTCTCTCTCCACACACACACACACACACACACGACACACACCACACACACTTAACATCTCTACCACACACAACCACTCTCTACCTCTCTCTCACACACACTGGATGTCTCTATTACATAATGTAAAGAAGACACAGCACACACACACACACACACACCACACACACACACACACACAAACAGTGCAAAGGCCTTTTCTAGGGATCGACCGATATGGCTTTTTCAAGGCCGATACCGATTATTAGTACCAAGAGACCGATAAACCGATATTTGGAACCGGATATACATTTGCATTAAAATCAGAAAAATCAGAAATGTAGAAAAACACAAACTCCAACACACTCACACAACCTCTTTTAAATGCATTTAGAGCATATATTACGCGAGGCTCCACTGAACCTGCTGCCAGCATTACAAACATATTAATCAGGGGGTTTTAACACTTTTTTTCCATGAAAGTGATTTTTATTCACTACCATGGGGCTATATAAATCAAATTCCGGGTAATTAGGAGCAACAATTGTACCTTCTACTATTTAAATGTATTTGTATTCTATATTTTTGGGCTATTAAAGTGACATTTCTGGGTGACTTTGTCAGTTTATGGAGCTTAGCCCACAATTCCGGAGGTTCCAGGCCGAATTTGGGAGCTCATAGGCGGCCTGCCATGCGCCCCCACCCGTGGAAATCTGAAAAAAAGTAAAGAAAACGGTCAATTATATCTCAATGAAGTTTAAAAAAATTCTCCAAAAAACGCCAAAGTGCCAACGGGGGAGGGGCTCCAGAAAGCTCAAGTCTTCGGCGCTTCGGGCGGAAGCCCCGGACACTTTTCCACTCCCCCGTTGCATTTTACAACGGAGAGGGAATCAAGACCTCTCCTCCTCCGTCAAAAAAAAAAATCATTCATGTTTTTCAAGCTACCATCCGCACGAAATCGGAAACCCAGTTTTTGAGAGGACTCAGAAAAAAACCGTCTGTTTCCCATCATGGAGGAATGTGTCCGCTCCATGAGGGGCTTTGGCTCGGATACAATTGTTGCCTGGAGACAGTGGTTGCGTTAGACTTTTTGGTTGTCCGTCATTTTGACGGACAGGATCGTAACATTTCCATCATAATCCATTATTACCCGTTATTTTATTTTTCATGTTTTAATGATGAGATGAGACATATTTAATATTTATGTTTGGGTACTGAGCAGCAAATGTTCAAACATAAAAATGTTTTAATGATTCATACAGAACTTTTAAGGGCATGGAGAACAAAAAGATGAACAGAGACACCGACCGTGTGGTCACTTTCCATGTCAACACGAACATGAATGATTTATTTGTTCCTGACAGCCAGCAGAGGGGGCCGAGGCCCGCTAACAACACCACGACCACTGAGCCTCAACAGGCTAATATGAACCATGCCATCGTTTTAAATGAGACGATTACAATCAGAATATGAACTAAACATTACAAGAACAACTCAATCGACCTGCTGTCGCCTGAACGCTGATCTCTGCATCGCCGTGCCCCCTCGGACAAATCCCGTACTCAGCTTCTCCACAGTGTCGCAGAACATTCTGCCATCTTCCCTCCTCAGCCCCTCAAACTCCTGCTCCCACTGAACCCGCTACTCCAGCCTGAACTCCGTGCCACTTGCTCGCCCCCTGCCGCCGGCTGAACGCTGTCAGTCTTACTGGCTTGTCCTTCATCCTCCACTGCAATCGATCCCTCTGTTCACCTCGTTTATCCACACCATCACCATCCTCTGGGCTTATTAGAAAAGCTTCGGACGATCAGCTTGCCGTGACATTTTTCATTGCTAAGCCGGTTTAAAACAACGAGGTCAAAAAACAAGACTATACAATGGCTACTTAATATACACACACTCGCCACAACTGGACAGGGCTGTGAATGACTGACAGTCACAGACTACAGGAGATCGCCCTCAGTCGACCTGGCCCTGAGGGTGTGATGTGGGCCGCTGGTGGACATGTTGGCGCTGTTCCGAGTTGTGTTTCTAATCCGTCAAAATGACGGACTGCTTTCAGATTTTTCCGTCATTGTTAACGCGACCTCTGCCCGGCCCCCCATGGTAAGGATGTCGTCCGAATGCCCGGTGGTGCAGACTCTTCTATCTGGCTTTGAACAAGCACCTGAAGCACAAACATGCAGTGCGGGAACTTGGAGGAAAGAGGCATGATTCTTAAATGGCCAGTGCAAAATAAATGTTCGGACCAAACCCTGTCCCATCACAGGGAGTTCGTATGCTGGGAAGAAACTAGACCGTCATGTCACTCATGGCCACCCTGAGTTATCCCGAGATGAAGCACATCAGGTCCTGGCCAGGCTGAAGCATCGTGTGGCCCTGCAGTTGCTCCATGACCTCAGACAGACTATTGGAATGGCTCCATCATTGGATATAGACAATGAGGAGGAATACCCGGTGCACCCTCCACCCTTCTCCCCACATACTGAGTGTGACGAAGAGGACTGCAGGCAGGTGATGCTGGACAATGTGGCATTGAGGGCTCAGAAGGATGCCCTCGTGATGAGGTGAAGACCCTGCGCTCCAGTCTGAACAAGGGGCTAAAACCCAGGCAGCAGAGTGCCACTGCTGCTGTGCTTGAGGAAGAGGTATACGATTTAAGGGCCTGGCAATCTCAAGTACCTCCGGCATAAACACAGCAGCCTCTGGTAGTCAGACCACTCTCAGGACTCCGGTCAAGACTCTCATGCGGTCCCCAGCAGCCTCCGGTAGTCAGACCTCTCTCAGGACCCCCGGTCAAGACTCTCATGCGGTCTCCAGCAGCCTCTGGTAGTCAGACCCCTCTCAAGACCCCGGTCAAGACTGTCATGCGGTCTCCAGCAGCCTCTGGTAGTCAGACCTCTCTCAGGACTCCGGTCAAGACTGTCATGCGGTCCCCAGCAGCCTCCGGTAGTGAGACCCCTCTCAAGACCCCGGTCAAGACTGTCATGCGGTCCCCAGCAGCCTCCAGTAGTGAGATCTTTGGGAAGCTTCTCCCATTCTTCTCCCATTCTTCTCTGCAGATCGTCTCAGGCTCCATCGGGTCGGATGGGGAGCGTCGGTTCACAGCCATTTTCAGATCTCTCCAGAGATATTCAATCCGGTTCAAGTCTGGGCTCTGGCTGGGCCACTCAAGGACATTCACAGACTTGTCCCGAAGCCACTCCTCTGTTATCGTGGCTGTGTGCTTTGGGTTCTTGTCCTGTTGAAAGGTAGACCTTCGCCCCAGTCTGAGGTCCAGAGCCTTCTGGAGCAGGTTTTCATCAAGGATCTCCCTGTACACATCGCTGCATTCATCTTTCCTTGATCCTGACCTCCCAGTTCCTGCTGCTGAGAACCTCCCAGTTCCTGCTGCTGAAGAGAAGAACCTCCCAGTTCCTGCTAAGAACTCCAGTTCCTGCTGCTGAAGAACCTCCCAGTTCCTGCTGCTGAAGAACCTCCCACTTCCTGCTGCTGAAGAACCTCCCAGTTCCTGCTGCTGAAGAACCTCCCACAGCATGATGCTGAAGAACCTCCCAGTTCCTGCTGCTGCCTCCACCATGCTTCACTGGAGGGATGGTGTTGGCCAGGTGATGAGCGGTGCCTGGGTTCCTCCAGACATGATGCTTGGCATTCAGGCCAAATTTTGGTTTCATCAGACCAGACAATTTGTTTTTCTCATGGCTAAATCCTTGATTGTGCGGGCTAAATCCTTGATTATGCGGGCTAAAAATCCTTGATTGTGCGGGCTAAATCCTTGATTGTGCGGGCTAAATCCTTGATTATGCGGGCTAAAATCCTTGATTGTGCGGGCTAAATCCTTGATTGTGCGGCTAAATCCTTGATTGTGCGGGCTAAATCCTTGATTGTGCGGGCTAAAATCCTTGATTATGCGGGCTAAAAATCCTTGATTGTGCAGGCTAAATCCTTGATTGTGCGGGCTAAAATCCTTGATTGTGCGGGCTAAATCCTTGATTGTGCGGGCTAAATCCTTGATTGTGCGGGCTAAATCCTTGATTGTGCGGGCTAAATTCTTGATTGTGCGGGCTAAATCCTTGATTGTGCGGGCTAAATCCTTGATTGTGTGGGCTAAATCCTTGATTGTGCGGGCTAAATCCTTGATTGTGCGGGCTAAATCCTTGATTGTGCGGGCTAAATCCTTGATTGTGCGGGCTAAATCCTTGATTGTGCGGGCTAAATCCTTGATTGTGCGGGCTAAATCCTTGATTGTGCGGGCTGAATCCTTGATTGTGCGGGCTAAATCCTTGATTGTGCGGGCTGAATCCTTGATTGTGCGGGCTAAATCCTTGATTGTGCGGGCTAAATCCTTGATTGTGCGGGCTGAATCCTTGATTGTGCGGGCTAAATCCTTGATTGTGCGGGCTAAATCCTTGATTGTGCGGGCTGAATCCTTGATTGTGCGGGCTAAATCCTTGATTGTGCGGGCTAAATCCTTGATTGTGCGGGCTAAATCCTTGATTGTGCGGGCTGAATCCTTGATTGTGCGGGCTAAATCCTTGATTGTGCGGGCTAAATTCTTGATTATACGGTAAATTCTGCGATCGCAGAATCGCGTTTTTCTGGAGGGTCTATTATGTACATCTGATATTTCATTTGATCATTTTTAACACATTTGCGAAAAATTCTTTAAAAACGTTTTCCATTTGTCGTTATGGGGTATTGCGTGTGGAATGTTGAGAAACAAAATAATTTAATCCGTTTTGAAATAAGGCTGAAACAACAGAATGTGAAATAAGTTGAGGGGATGAATACTTTCCAGATGCTGTTCCTGTAATAAGTGGTTGTTGACATCTGTCAGGCGATCATGAGGAAGCTCACCTGTAATAACCAGCTGTTGTTGTTGTTGTTGTTGTGTTCAGGCGATCATGAAGGAAGCTCACCTGTAATAACCAGCTGTTGTTGTTGTGTTCAGGCGATCATGAAGGAAGCTCACCTGTAATAACCAGCTGTTGTTGTTGTGTTCAGGTGATCATGAAGGAAGCTCACCTGTAATAACCAGCTGTTGTGTTGTTGTTGTTGTGTTCAGGTGATCATGAAGGAAGCTCACCTGTAATAACCCAGCTGTTGTTGTTGTGTTCAGGCGATCATGAAGGAAGCTCACCTGTAATAACCAGCTGTTGTTGTTGTGTTCAGGTGATCATGAAGGAAGCTCACCTGTAATAACCAGCTGTTGTTGTTGTGTTCAGGCGATCATGAAGGAAGCTCACCTGTAATAACCAGCTGTTGTTGTTGTGTTCAGGCGATCATGAAGGAAGCTCACCTGTAATAACCAGCTGTTGTTGTTGTGTTCAGGCGATCATGAAGGAAGCTCACCTGTAATAACCAGCTGTTGTTGTTGTGTTCAGGCGATCATGAAGGAAGCTCACCTGTAATAACCAGCTGTTGTTGTTGTGTTCAGGTGATCATGAAGGAAGCTCACCTGTAATAACCAGCTGTTTTGTTGTTGTTGTTGTGGTTCAGGTGATCATGAAGGAAGCTCACCTGTAATAACCAGCTGTTGTTGTTGTTGTTGTTGTGTTCAGGCGATCATGAAGGAAGCTCACCTGTAATAACCAGCTGTTGTTGTTTGTGTTCAGGCGATCATGAGGAAGCTCACCTGTAATAACCAGCTGTTGTTGTTGTGTTCAGGCGATCATGAAGGAGCTCACCTGTAATAACCAGCGTTTGTTGTTGTTGTGTTCAGGTGATCATGCCGGTTACTGCGTTCAGGGAACCATTGGACACAAGATCCTGAACGGGACAGAGGAAGCTGGAGTTGGAGGGCAGGGCTACGGTGTGTGTGTGTGTGTGTGTGTGTGTGTGTGTGTGTGTGTGTGTGTGTGTGTGTGTGTGTGTGTGTGTGTGTGTGTGTGTGTGTGTGTGTGTGTGTGTGTGTGTGTGTGTGTGTGTGTGTGTGTGTGTGTGGTGGTGTGTGTGTGTGTGTGTGTGTGTGTGTGTGTGTGTGTGTGTGTGTGTGTGTGTGTGTGTGTGTGTGTGTGTGTGTGTGTGTGTGTGTGTGTCCCAGCTGGAGGTGAAGCTGCAGGTGGAGTACATGTCGTCAGCTAACAGTGTGTGTGTGTGTGTGTGTCCCAGCTGGAGGTGAAGCTGCAGGTGGAGTACATGTCGTCAGCTAACAGTGTGTGTGTGTGTGTGTGTCCCAGCTGGAGGTGAAGCTGCAGGTGGAGTACATGTCGTCAGCTAACAGTGTGTGTGTGTGTGTGTGTCCCAGCTGGAGGTGAAGCTGCAGTGGAGTACATGTCGTCAGCTAACAGTGTGTGTGTGTGTGTGTGTGTGTCCCAGCTGGAGGTGAAGCTGCAGGTGGAGTACATGTCCTTCAGTGCTCATGCCGATGCTAAAGGCATCATGCAGCTCATCAGGATGGCTGAGCCCAGGAATGTGCTGCTGGTTCACGGAGAGGCCGTCAAGATGGAGTTCCTCAAGGGCAAGATCGAGCAGGAGTTCAGTGAGTACCCTCCAGATCAAGAGCCGCGTTCACACCGCGTACTTTGCAGTACTTAGTGCCCTGGGGTACTTAGTGCCACTTAGTACCCCAGGGCACTAAGTACCCCAGGGCACTAAGTACCCCAGGGCACTAAGTACCCCAGGGCACTAAGTACCAATTGCGTTCACTCCGGAGTACTTTTCCCTGAGGGAAGATTACGCAAATGAGCCGCTGACGTCACTTCTTCTTCTTCTGCTTTGGGTTTACTGGCAGGCTGCAAACAACTTCACGGCGTATACTGCCAACCGAAGTCCCCGTCCCGAAGTCCCCGGAGTTGGGGAAGGCTTCAGCTTCTACTGAAGCCTTCCGAGTAAATCGCCAGAACGCCGACACCTCCTCATCTCCACCGCTCCCATGTTTTCTTTTGTGTTGCCATAAGTTATTCTCTCTGCGTTGGTGCGCTGGGCTAATGCTAATAATTCTAATGCCACAAATACAATGGCGGCTTTACAAAACTTTTCCGAGTTTTACGGGGCGTGGTTTGCAATTCGCCCAGCCAATCAGAACTGGAGCACTTTTTCCCCCAGGAGAGTACCACCTCTCAGCAGGCACTAACAATGGGGGTAAAGGTTCCCGGCACTAAGTACTCCTTTTGGTGTGAACGCAACATAAGGGGTACTAACGGAACTAAAGGGGAAAAGTACTTCGGTGTGAACGCGGCTATTAGGCGCTTTCACACCGGAGTACTTTTCCCGTTTAGTTCCGATAGTTCCTGGGATTTTGCGTTCACACCAAAAAGAGAACTTAGTTCATGAGGACTTTTACCCCCATGCCATTGTATTTGCTGGCATTAGCATTATTAGCATTAGCCCCGCGCACCAACGGAGAGGGAATAGCTTCTGGCAACACACAGAAAACATGGGAGCGGTGGAGATGAGGAGGTGTCGGCGTTCTGGCGATTTACAGTCCCGAACTCCGGGGACTTCCGGCCGGGGACTTGCCTATACTGCCACCCGGCGTATACTGCCACCCGGCGTATACTGCCACCCGGCGTATACTGCCACCCGGCGTATACTGCCACCCGGCGTATACTGCCACCCGGCGTAGACTGCCGGGTGGCAGTATAGGCCGTGAAGTGGTTTGCGGCCTGCCAGTAAACCCAAAGCAGAAGAAGAAGAAGTGACGTCATCGGCTTCATTTGCGTAATCTTCCCTCAGGGACTTATTCCGGTGTGAACGCGATCTGCTCTTTAGTTCCATGGGGGACTAAGTGCTGGGAACTAAGTACGGCAAAGTACTTGGTGTGAAAGCGGCTATTATACACTCCCTCAAGATCACCTATATACACTCCCTCAAGATCACTATACACTCCCTCAAGATCACTATACACTCCTCAAGATCACTATACACTCCCTCAAGATCACTATACACTCCCTCAAGATCACTATACACTCCCTCAAGATCACTATACACTCCCTCAAGATCAATATACACTCCCTCAAGATCACTATACACTCCCTCAAGATCACTATACACTCCCTCAAGATCACTATACACTCCCTCAAGATCACTATACACTCCCTCAAGATCACTATACACTCCCTCAAGATCACTATACACTCCCTCAAGATCACTATACACTCCCTCAAGATCAATATACACTCCCTCAAGATCACTATACACTCCCTCAGATCACTATACACTCCCTCAAGATCACTATACACACTGTTAGAGTCACTGAACCCACTGTTAGAGTCTCTGAACCCACTGTTAGAGTCTCTGAACCCACTGTTAGAGTCACTGAACCCACTGTTAGAGTCACTGAACCCACTGTTAGAGTCTCTGAACCCACTGTTAGAGTCTCTGAACCCACTGTTAGAGTCTCTGAACCCACTGTTAGAGTCTCTGAACCCACTGTTAGAGTCTCTGAACCCACTGTTAGAGTCTCTGAACCCACTGTTAGAGTCTCTGAACCCACTGTTAGAGTCACTGAACCCACTGTTAGAGTCTCTGAACCCACTGTTAGAGTCTCTGAACCCACTGTTAGAGTCTCTGAACCCACTGTTAGAGTCTCTGAACCCACTGTTAGAGTCACTGAACCCACTGTTAGAGTCACTGACCCACTGTTAGAGTCTCTGAACCCACTGTTAGAGTCACTGAACCCACTGTTAGAGTCTCTGAACCCACTGTTAGAGTCTCTGAACCCACTGTTAGAGTCACTGAACCCACTGTTAGAGTCTCTGAACCCACTGTTAGAGTCACTGAACCCACTGTTAGAGTCACTGAACCCACTGTTAGAGTCTCTGAACCCACTGTTAGAGTCACTGAACCCACTGTTAGAGTCACTGAACCCACTGTTAGAGTCACTGAACCCACTGTTAGAGTCACTGAACCCACTGTTAGAGTCACTGAACCCACTGTTAGAGTCTCTGAACCCACTGTTAGAGTCTCTGAACCCACTGTTAGAGTCTCTGTTAGAGTCTCTGAACCCACTGTTAGAGTCTCTGAACCCACTGTTAGAGTCACTGAACCCACTGTTAGAGTCACTGAACCCACTGTTAGAGTCTCTGAACCCACTGTTAGAGTCTCTGAACCCACTGTTAGAGTCTCTGAACCCACTGTTAGAGTCTCTGAACCCACTGTTAGAGTCACTGAACCCACTGTTAGAGTCTCTGAACCCACTGTTAGAGTCTCTGAACCCACTGTTAGAGTCACTGAACCCACTGTTAGAGTCTCTGAACCCACTGTTAGAGTCACTGAACCCACTGTTAGAGTCACTGAACCCACTGTTAGAGTCACTGAACCCACTGTTAGAGTCACTGAACCCACTGTTAGAGTCTCTGAACCCACTGTTAGAGTCACTGAACCCACTGTTAGAGTCTCTGAAACCCACTGTTAGAGTCACTGAACCCACTGTTAGAGTCACTGTTAGAGTCACTGAACCCACTGTTAGAGTCTCTGAACCCACTGTTAGAGTCACTGAACCCACTGTTAGAGTCTCTAAAGTCTGTGAGGCCTGCTCAGATGCTGATATATTAATATTTAACATGTCCCTCATGTGTTTTCAGGTATCGACTGCCACATGCCGGCTAACGGAGAGACGGCTACGGTGCAGACGAACCCCAGCGTGCCGGTGGACATCTCTCTGAACCTGCTGAAGAGGGAGATGGCTCTGGGAGGTCCGTTGTACATATACATGTCAAATATATAAACATGTGCAGAGCGTAACTTATATATGTTATTAACGCTGTTTCAGGTCCGCTCCCTGACCCCAAGAGGCCCCGCACCATGCACGGCACGCTCATCATGAAGGACAACGTGAGTCCACCTGACACCTGTCCAACACCTGTCCAACACCTGTCCATCACCTGTCCCAACACCTGTCCAACACCTGTCCAACACCTGTCCATCACCTGTCCCAACACCTGTCCAACACCTTTCCAACACCTGTCCAACACCTGTCCAACACCTGTCCATCACCTGTCCAACACCTGTCCATCACCTGTCCCAACACCTGTCCAACACCTGTCCAACACCTGTCCAACACCTGTCCAACACCTGTCCAACACCTGTCCAACACCTGTCCAACACCTGTCCCAACACCTGTCCAACACCTGTCCAACACCTGTCCATCACCTGTCCCAACATCTGTCCAACATCTGTCCAACACCTGTCCAACACCTGTCCAACACCTGTCCAACACCTGTCCAACACCTGTCCCAACACCTGTCCAACACCTGTCCAACACCTGTCCATCACCTGTCCCAACATCTGTCCAACACCTGTCCAACACCTGTCCATCACCTGTCCCAACACCTGTCCAACACCTTTCCAACACCTTTCCAACACCTGTCCAACACCTGTCCAACACCTGTCCAACACCTGTCCCAACACCTGTCCAACACCTGTCCAACACCTGTCCAACACCTGTCCAACACCTGTCCAACACCTGTCCAACACCTGTCCAACACCTGTCCATCACCTGTCCCAACACCTGTCCAACACCTGTCCAACACCTGTCCAACACCTGTCCAACACCTTTCCATCACCTTTCCAACACCTGTCCAACACCTTTCCAACACCTTTCCAACACCTGTCCAACACCTGTCCAACACCTGTCCAACACCTTTCCATCACCTTTCCATCACCTTTCCATCACCTTTCCAACACCTTTCCAACACCTGTCCAACACCTGTCCATCACCTGTCCAACACCTGTCCAACACCTGTCCAACACTGTCCAACACCTTTCCATCACCTGTCCAACACCTTTCCAACACCTTTCCAACACCTGTCCATCACCTGTCCAACACCTGTCCAACACCTGTCCAACACCTGTCCATCACCTGTCCCAACACCTGTCCAACACCTGTCCAACACCTGTCCAACACCTGTCCAACACCTGTCCAACACCTTTCCATCACCTGTCCAACACCTTTCCAACACCTTTCCAACACCTGTCCAACACCTGTCCAACACCTGTCCATCACCTGTCCAACACCTTTCCAACACCTGTCCAACACCTTTCCAACACCTGTCCAACACCTTTCCAACACCTGTCCAACACCTGTCCAACACCTGTCCCAACACCTGTCCAACACCTGTCCCAACACCTGTCCAACACCTGTCCAACACCTGTGCAACACCTGTCCAACACCTTTCCATCACCTGTCCAACACCTTTCCAACACCTTTCCAACACCTGTCCAACACCTGTCCAACACCTTTCCATCACCTTTCCAACACCTGTCCAACACCTTTCCAACACCTTTCCAACACCTGTCCAACACCTGTCCACACCTGTCCAACACCTTTCCATCACCTTTCCATCACCTTTCCAACACCTTTCCAACACCTGTCCAACACCTGTCCAACACCTGTCCAACACCTTTCCAACACCTTTCCAACACCTGTCCAACACCTTTCCAACACCTTTCCAACACCTGTCCAACACCTGTCCAACACCTGTCCAACACCTGTCCAACACCTGTCCAACACCTTTCCATCACCTGTCCAACACCTGTCCATCACCTTTCCATCACCTGTCCAACACCTTTCCATCACCTTTCCAACACCTGTCCAACACCTTTCCAACACCTTTCCAACACCTGTCCAACACCTGTCCAACACCTGTCCAACACCTTTCCAACACCTTTCCAACACCTGTCCAACACCTGTCCAACACCTGTCCAACACCTGTCCAACACCTGTCCAACACCTTTCCAACACCTTTCCAACACCTGTCCATCACCTGTCCAACACCTGTCCATCACCTTTCCATCACCTGTCCAACACCTTTCCATCACCTTTCCATCACCTTTCCAACACCTGTCCAACACCTTTCCATCACCTGTCCAATCACCTGTCCAACACCTGGGGGTTCACCTGTC
>JAMFTG010001976.1:0-10000 GCA_023974075.1 Chaenocephalus aceratus | reverse complement strand
CCCTTCAGACAGACAGGTAGCAGCACCTCCCACTTTACTGTCCCTTCAGACAGACAGTAGCAGCACCTCCCACCTCACTGTCCCTTCAGACAGACAGGTAGCAGCAACCTCCCACTTTACTGTCCCTTCAGACAGACAGGTAGTAGGCACCTCCCACCTTACTGTCCATTCAGACAGACAGTAGCTAGGCACCTCCCACCTCACTGTCCCTTCAGACAGACAGGTAGACAGCACCTCCCACCTTACGGTCCCTTCAGACAGACCAGGTTAGCAAAACCTCCCACCTCACTGTCCCTTCAGACAGACAGGTAGCAGCACCTCCCAACCTCACTGTCCCTTCAGACAGACAGGTAGCAGCACCTTCCCACCTCACTGTCCCTTCAGACAGGACAGGTTAGCAGCACCTCCCACCTTACTGTCCCTTCAGACAGACAGGGTAGCAGCACCTCCCACCTTACTGTCCCTTCAGACAGACAGGTAGCAGCACCTCCCACTTACTGTCCCTTCAGACAGACAGGTAGCAGCACCTCCCACCTTACTGTCCCTTCAGACAGACAGGTAGCAGCCACTCCCACCTTTACTGTCCCTTCAGACAGACAGGTAGCAGCACCTCCCACTTTACTGTCCCTTCAGACAGACAGGTAGCAGCACCTCCCACCTTACTGTCCCTTCAGACAGACAGGTAGCAGCACCCTCCCACCTACTGTCCCTTCAGACAGGACAGTAGCAGCACCTCCCCACCTTACTGTCCCTTCAAACAGACAGGTAGCAGCACCTCCCACCTTACTGTCCCTTCAAACAGACAGGTAGCAGCACCCTCCCACATTGCTGTCCCTTCAGGACAGACAGGTAGCAGCACCTCCCACTTTACTGGTCCCTTCAGACAGACAGGTAGCAGCACCTCCCCACCTTACTGTCCTTCAGGACAGACAGGTAGCGCACCTCCCACCTCACTGTCCCTCAGACAGGTAGCAAGCCCACCTCCCACCTTACTGTCCCTTCAAACAGACAGGTAGCAGCACCTCCCACCTTGCGTCCCTTCCCGACAGACAGGTAGCAGCACCTCCCACCTTACTGTCCCTTCAGACAGACAGGTAGCAGCACCTCCCCACTTTTACTGTCCTCAGACCAGACAGGTAGTCCCTTCAGACAGACGGGTAGCAGCACCTCCCACTTTACTGTCCCTTCAGACAGACAGGTAGCAGCACCTCCCACCTTACTGTCCCTTCAGACAGACGGGTAGCAGCACCTCCCACCTTACTGTCCCTTCAGACAGACGGGTAGCAGCACCTCCCACCTTGCTGTCCCTTCAGACAGACAGGTAGCAGCACCTCCCACCTTACAGTCCCTTCAGACAGACAGGTAGCAGCACCTCCCACCTTACTGTCCCTTCAGACAGACGGGTAGCAGCACCTCCCACCTTACTGTCCCTTCAGACAGACGGGTAGCAGCACCTCCCACCTTACTGTCCCTTCAGACAGACAGGTAGCAGCACCTCCCACCTTACTGTCCCTTCAGACAGACAGGTAGCAGCACCTCCACCTTACTGTCCCTTCAGACAGACGGGTAGCAGCACCTCCCACCTTACTGTCCTTCGACAGGCCCTTCCCTTCAGACAGACGGTAGCAGCACCTCCCACCTTACTGTCCCTTCAGACAGACGGGTAGCAGCACCTCCCACCTTAGTCCCTTCAGACAGACGGTAGCAGCACCTCCCACCTTACTGTCCCTTCAGACAGACAGGTAGCAGCACCTCCCACCTTACTGTCCCTTCAGACAGACAGGTAGCAGCACCTCCCACCTTACTGTCCCTTCAGACAGACAGGTAGCAGCACCTCCCACCTTACTGTCCCTTCAGACAGACAGGTAGCAGCACCTCCCACCTTACTGTCCCTTCAGACAGACAGGTAGCAGCACCTCCCACCTTACTGTCCCTTCAGACAGACAGGTAGCAGCACCTCCCACCTTACTGTCCCTTCAGACAGACAGTAGCAGCACCTCCCACCTTACTGTCCCTTCAGACAGACAGGTAGCACACCTCCCACCTTACTGTCCCTTCAGACAGACAGGGTAGCAGCACCTCCCACCTTACTGTCCCTTCAGACAGACAGGTAGCCTCAGACCGTAGCACACCTCCCACCTTACTGTCCCCTTCAGACAGACAGGTAGCAGCACCTCCCACCTTACTGTCCCTTCAGACAGACAGGTAGCAGCACCTCCCACCTTACTGTCCCTTCAGACAGACAGGTAGCAGCACCTCCCAACCTTACTGTCCCTTCAGACAGACGGGTAGCAGCACCTCCCACCTTACTGTCCCTTCAGACAGACGGGTAGCAGCACCTCCCACCTTACTGTCCCTTCAGACAGACGGGTAGCAGCACCTCCCACCTTACTGTCCCTTCAGACAGACAGTAGCAGCACCTCCCACCTTACTGTCCCTTCAGACAGACAGGGTAGCAGCACCTCCCACCTTACTGTCCCTTCAGACAGACGGGTAGCAGCACCTCCCACCTTACTGTCCCTTCAGACAGACGGGTAGGCCATCACTCACTCCCACCTTACTGTCCCTTCAGACAGACAGGTAGCAGCACCTCCCACTTACTGTCCCTTCAGACAGACAGGTAGCAGCACCTCCACCTTACTGTCCCTTCAGACAGACAGGTAGCAGCACCTCCCACCTTACTGTCCCTTCAGACAGACAGGTAGCAGCACCTCCACTTTACTGTCCCTTCAGACAGACAGGTAGCAGCACCTCCCACCTTGCTGTCCCTTCAGACAGACAGGTAGCAGCACCTCCCACTTTACTGTCCCTTCAGACAGACAGGTAGCAGCACCTCCCACCTTACTGTCCCTTCAGACAGACAGGTAGCAGCACCTCCCACTTTACTGTCCCTTCAGACAGACAGGTAGCAGCACCTCCCACCTTACTGTCCCTTCAGACAGACAGGTAGCAGCACCTCCCACCTTACTGTCCCTTCAGACAGACAGGTAGCAGCACCTCCCACTTTACTGTCCCTTCAGACAGACAGGTAGCAGCACCTCCACCTTACTGTCCCTTCAGACAGACAGGTAGCAGCACCTCCCACCTTACTGTCCCTTCAGGACAGACAGGTAGCAGCACCTCCCACCTTACTGTCCCTTCAGACAGACAGGTGGAACAAGAACAAATGATTAAGCTGCCAGTGCCTCGAGTTTACAGCTAATAATAATTAGCTAAAAGACAAAAACACATAGAGTTTAACTAAGTTAGGCTAACTAAGGTAGGCTAACTAAGGTAGGCTAGCTAAGGTAGGCTAACTAAGGTAGGCTAGCTGAGGTAGGCTAACTAAGGTAGGCTAGCTAAGGTAGGCTAGCTAAGGTAGGCTAACTAAGGTAGGCTAACTAAGGTAGGCTAGCTAAGGTAGGCTAGCTAAGGTAGGCTAGCTAAGGTAGGCTAACTAAGGTAGGCTAGCTAAGGTAGGCTAACTAAGGTAGGCTAACTAAGGTAGGCTAGCTAAGGTAGGCTAGCTAAGGTAGGCTAGCTAAGGTAGGCTAGCTAAGGTAGGCTAACTAAGGTAGGCTAGCTAAGGTAGGCTAGCTAAGGTAGGCTAGCTAAGGTAGGCTAACTAAGGTAGGCTAACTAAGGTAGGCTAACTAAGGTAGGCTAACTAAGGTAGGCTACTAGCTAATGGATAAGTTAGCTCAAGTTTAGCTAAGGCATTGCATCATGGGCATACAGGCTAATGTAAGGGGAGACACTAAAGTGAATACAGTAAGTTGCGTATGGTAGTGCTGAGAGAAGGGAGTCGGAGGCGGTGCTTCGGAGGTGCAAAGTTGGCTTTATGAAGCATGCGGTCGGCTTGAAGACCGGGAAGCCGAGAGAAAGAAGAAAGGGGGAAACACAATAAGTAGTCAAAACATCATGTGTGTCCGTGTGGAAACAATACCACCAACCCGTAGTTCCATGAGTGAATGATGTAACCTCGTTAATCAGTGATCACCACAGGATCTAATAACGTCATCACAACCCGATATGAAATGAGGCGTTAACTAGGCCTGATACAAAGCGCTAACCTGCCGTTAGCAAGGCCGTGCAGGGAAAAGGATCAGGCAGATGGCCACTGGCCTCAGGTCAGCGTTTCCCCTGAAAGTGATGTTTACATGCAGAGTAGCTTTAAATCTAGAGATGAATTCAGACGTGCAGTAACACGAACACCAGTTATGTGTTTCTGGAAGTTTTATTTCCATCAGAGTGAAAGAACACATGGAAGCAAAATAACAAGTACATGGAAACCGATCTTTGTCCCGGTAACGTCCTCAAACCGTTGATTGTTGGCTGCTCATTGAATAACTTCATCTCACCAGTCTGCTGTCGGCTCGTGTGCGCAGTGCAGACTGAAGAGGACGAGTCTCCGTGTTCGCTGATTATCTTCTAGAGTTCTGTTGAGTATTACACTACTGCGTGAGTGTGAGGGTATTCAAATACATTAGTCAGTAAGTCAGAGATGTGCAACTATATTTAACTTTTTGTTTTATAACATTTTTTTATAAATGATTATGGGGCGCTGTGACGCCGCTCAGCCTGCAGGGGGCGCTGGGACGCCGCTCAGCCTGCAGGGGGCGCTGGGACGCCGCTCAGCCTCCAACCTGCTGCTGTCAACACATCTGCTGCTGCTGTTGTTGTTGTTGTTTATTATTATTATTTAAATGTGTTGTTTAGTTATGACCAGAGCCATCTGCTGGTTATGACATATTGAGTCCGTGTTGCGGATCACAGAGCTGCGGCCGAGGAGGAGCTACATCCGGGGATTCAGAGCCGCAGCGTCTCCATCTTCAACATCTTCCTCTTCATCATCTCCTCCTGCATCCCCTCGCGCTGCAGACAGACCGGACCGCAGGCAGGCAGTGAGACAGGTAGGAGACAGACTAGGAGACAGACAGACCGGAGACAGACCGGTAGGAGACAGACAGCTTGTCTCGGCTGCAGGTCGGTGTGTCTTTGATCGCTTTGATTCAGATGCATGTCGCTCTTTAAATCTCAGACTGACAGCTGCTTGAAAACGAGGTGCGCGTGTGTGTGTGTGTGTGTGTGTGTGTGTGTGTGTGTGTGCTCGCTGATTGGCTGCTCCTCTCTGCAGCTTGTTGATAGTAGGCTCGTTTGAGACGAGCGAGACCGACGCAGACCTGCGCAGTTGCGATCAACGTCTTGCTCGTACGTTGCATGATGTGATGAACAGTGTGTATTAATACACTAGATACACACAGCAGCCTGTGAGCAGCATGAACAGTGTGTATTAATACACTAGATACACACAGCAGCCTGGGAGCAGTATGAACAGTGTGTATTAATACACTAGATACACACAGCAGCCTGAGAGCAGTATGAACAGTGTGTATTAATACACTAGATACACACAGCAGCCTGAGAGCAGTATGAACAGTGTGTATTAATACACTAGATACACACAGCAGCCTGAGAGCAGTATGAACAGTGTGTATTAATACACTAGATACACACAGCAGCCTGGAGCAGTATGAACAGTGTGTATTAATACACTAGATACACACAGCAGCCTGAGAGCAGTATGAACAGTGTGTATTAATACACTAGATACACACAGCAGCCTGAGAGCAGTATGAACAGTGTGTATTAATACACTAGATACACACAGCAGCCTGAGAGCAGTATGAACAGTGTGTATTAATACACTAGATACACACAGCAGCCTGAGAGCAGTATGAACAGTGTGTATTAATACACTAGATACACACAGCAGCCTGAGAGCAGTATGAACAGTGTGTATTAATACACTAGATACACACAGCAGCCTGAGAGCAGTATGAACAGTGTGTATTAATACACTAGATACACACAGCAGCCTGAGAGCAGTATGAACAGTGTGTATTAATACACTAGATACACACAGCAGCCTGAGAGCAGTATGAACAGTGTGTATTAATACACTAGATACACACAGCAGCCTGAGAGCAGTATGAACAGTGTGTATTAATACACTAGATACACACAGCAGCCTGAGAGCAGTATGAACAGTGTGTATTAATACACTAGATACACACAGCAGCCTGAGAGCAGTATGAACAGTGTGTATTAATACACTAGATACACACAGCAGCCTGAGAGCAGTATGAACAGTGTGTATTAATACACTAGATACACACAGCAGCCTGAGAGCAGTATGAACAGTGTGTATTAATACACTAGATACACACAGCAGCCTGAGAGCAGTATGAACAGTGTGTATTAATACACTAGATACACACAGCAGCCTGAGAGCAGTATGAACAGTGTGTATTAATACACTAGATACACACAGCAGCCTGAGAGCAGTATGAACAGTGTGTATTAATACACTAGATACACACAGCAGCCTGAGAGCAGTATGAACAGTGTGTATTAATACACTAGATACACACAGCAGCCTGAGAGCAGTATGAACAGTGTGTATTAATACACTAGATACACACAGCAGCCTGAGAGCAGTATGAACAGTGTGTATTAATACACTAGATACACACAGCAGCCTGAGAGCAGTATGAACAGTGTGTATTAATACACTAGATACACACAGCAGCCTGAGAGCAGTATGAACAGTGTGTATTAATACACTAGATACACACAGCAGCCTGAGAGCAGTATGAACAGTGTGTATTAATACACTAGATACACACAGCAGCCTGAGAGCAGTATGAACAGTGTGTATTAATACACTAGATACACACAGCAGCCTGAGAGCAGTATGAACAGTGTGTATTAATACACTAGATACACACAGCAGCCTGAGAGCAGTATGAACAGTGTGTATTAATACACTAGATACACACAGCAGCCTGAGAGCAGTATGAACAGTGTGTATTAATACACTAGATACACACAGCAGCCTGAGAGCAGTATGAACAGTGTGTATTAATACACTAGATACACACAGCAGCCTGTGAGCAGTATGAACAGTGTGTATTAATACACTAGATACACACAGCAGCCTGAGAGCAGTATGAACAGTGTGTATTAATACACTAGATACACACAGCAGCCTGAGAGCAGTATGAACAGTGTGTATTAATACACTAGATACACACAGCAGCCTGAGAGCAGTATGAACAGTGTGTATTAATACACTAGATACACACAGCAGCCTGAGAGCAGTATGAACAGTGTGTATTAATACACTAGATACACACAGCAGCCTGAGAGCAGTATGAACAGTGTGTATTAATACACTAGATACACACAGCAGCCTGAGAGCAGTATGAACAGTGTGTATTAATACACTAGATACACACAGCAGCCTGAGAGCAGTATGAACAGTGTGTATTAATACACTAGATACACACAGCAGCCTGAGAGCAGTATGAACAGTGTGTATTAATACACTAGATACACACAGCAGCCTGAGAGCAGTATGAACAGTGTGTATTAATACACTAGATACACACAGCAGCCTGAGAGCAGTATGAACAGTGTGTATTAATACACTAGATACACACAGCAGCCTGAGAGCAGTATGAACAGTGTGTATTAATACACTAGATACACACAGCAGCCTGAGAGCAGTATGAACAGTGTGTATTAATACACTAGATACACACAGCAGCCTGAGAGCAGTATGAACAGTGTGTATTAATACACTAGATACACACAGCAGCCTGAGAGCAGTATGAACAGTGTGTATTAATACACTAGATACACACAGCAGCCTGAGAGCAGTATGAACAGTGTGTATTAATACACTAGATACACACAGCAGCCTGAGAGCAGTATGAACAGTGTGTATTAATACACTAGATACACACAGCAGCCTGAGAGCAGTATGAACAGTGTGTATTAATACACTAGATACACACAGCAGCCTGAGAGCAGTATGAACAGTGTGTATTAATACACTAGATACACACAGCAGCCTGAGAGCAGTATGAACAGTGTGTATTAATACACTAGATACACACAGCAGCCTGAGAGCAGTATGAACAGTGTGTATTAATACACTAGATACACACAGCAGCCTGAGAGCAGTATGAACAGTGTGTATTAATACACTAGATACACACAGCAGCCTGAGAGCAGTATGAACAGTGTGTATTAATACACTAGATACACACAGCAGCCTGAGAGCAGTATGAACAGTGTGTATTAATACACTAGATACACACAGCAGCCTGAGAGCAGTATGAACAGTGTGTATTAATACACTAGATACACACAGCAGCCTGAGAGCAGTATGAACAGTGTGTATTAATACACTAGATACACACAGCAGCCTGAGAGCAGTATGAACAGTGTGTATTAATACACTAGATACACACAGCAGCCTGAGAGCAGTATGAACAGTGTGTATTAATACACTAGATACACACAGCAGCCTGAGAGCAGTATGAACAGTGTGTATTAATACACTAGATACACACAGCAGCCTGAGAGCAGTATGAACAGTGTGTATTAATACACTAGATACACACAGCAGCCTGAGAGCAGTATGAACAGTGTGTATTAATACACTAGATACACACAGCAGCCTGAGAGCAGTATGAACAGTGTGTATTAATACACTAGATACACACAGCAGCCTGAGAGCAGTATGAACAGTGTGTATTAATACACTAGATACACACAGCAGCCTGAGAGCAGTATGAACAGTGTGTATTAATACACTAGATACACACAGCAGCCTGACAGCAGTATGAACAGTGTGTATTAATACACTAGATACACACAGCAGCCTGAGAGCAGTATGAACAGTGTGTATTAATACACTAGATACACACAGCAGCCTGAGAGCAGTATGAACAGTCTGTATTAATACACTAGATACACACAGCAGCCTGAGAGCAGTATGAACAGTGTGTATTAATACACTAGATACACACAGCAGCCTGTGAGCAGTATGAACAGTGTGTATTAATACACTAGATATATAACGTATGAAACGGTACGCAGTGCCAGTATAGTATCAAATACATAGATATTAATTTCATGATGATAAACATTGTGGATCAATGATGAAGGGACTTGAGGACATGTCTCTGCTTTGATGCAGCTTCAGAGACTTCAGGACATGTCTCTGCTTTGAAGCAGCTTCAGAGACTTGAGGACATGACTCTGCTTTGATGCAGTTTCAGAGACTTGAGGACATGTCTCTGCTTTGATGCAGTTTCAGAGACTTGAGGACATGTCTCTGCTTTGATGCAGCTTCAGAGACTTGAGGACATGTCTCTGCTTTGATGCAGCTTCAGAGACTTGAGGACATGTCTCTGCTTTGATGCAGCTTCAGAGACTTGAGGACATGTCTCTGCTTTGATGCAGCTTCAGAGACTTGAGGACATGTCTCTGCTTTGAAGCAGCTTCAGAGACTTGAGGACATGTCTCTGCTTTGAAGCAGCTACAGAGACTTGAGGACATGTCTCTGCTTTGAAGCAGCTACAGAGACTTCAGGACATGTCTCTGCTTTGAAGCAGCTTCAGAGACTTGAGGACATGACTCTGCTTTGATGCAGCTTCAGAGACTTGAGGACATGTCTCTGCTTTGATGCAGTGATGCGCTTCAGGAGACTGAGGACATTGTCCTCTGCTTTGATGCAGCTTCAGAGGACTGAGGACATGGTCTCTGCTTTGATGCTAGCTTCAGAGACTTTCAGGACATGTCTCTGCTTTGACCGCAAGCTTCAGATAGACTTGAGGACATGTCTCTGCTTTTGATGCAGCTTCAGAGACTTGAGGACATGTCTCTGCTTTGACGCAGCTTCAGAGACTTGAGGACATGTCCTCTGCTTTGACCGCAAGCTTCAGAGACTGAGGACATGTCTCTGCTGTCAGTCTTGATTGTGCTGCAGCCTGTAATTGAAAGTCTCCCCCCCCCCCCCCACAGGTATGTCGGCCCCCCCCCCCCTCGCGGACCTCTCGCGGCTCTATCAGACGGAGTTCGTGCGCAGTGGGCGCGCGGTGGGCGCGCTGTGGGCCGTGTGCGCACTCTTCTCCGCGGTCCTGCAGCTCGTGGTGCTGCTGCAGCC
>JAMFTG010001975.1:22500-39299 GCA_023974075.1 Chaenocephalus aceratus | reverse complement strand
ATTCCTGTACATTTCATGCATTTTTAATGGGTCATCGAATGTGATTGAAATGGACAGATTCCTGTACATTTCATGCATTTTTAATGGGAGTCGTCAGTATATGGAGGCTTAACCCATAATTCCCGGAAGTTCCAGGCCGAATTTGGAAGCTCATGGGCGGCCTGCCATGCGTCCCCACCCGTGGAAAGCAAAAAAAAAGTAAAGAAAACGGTCAATTATATGTTAAAATAGTCAAAAATGAAGTTTTTGAAAATTCTGGAAAAACGGCTAAGTGCCAACGGGGGAGGGGGGTCAAGTCTTCGGCGCTTCGGGACGAAGCCCCGGACACTTTTTCCAACTCCCCCGTTGCAATTTACAACGGAGAGGGGAAACCAGAAGCTCCCCTCCTCCGTCCAAAAATTCATTCATCTTTTCCAAGCTACCATCTGCAAGAAAGTTGGCCATTTTATTGAAAAAAAGTTCTGGGTGTTCTAGGGTTCCCATACTTCAGATCCCTGATCTGGGCCCTATTTAGGCCCTTTTTGGGCCCTGTGAAAAAATTATCTATTTATATCTCTTTTAGGCTTTCACGTTTTTTTAATTAAAAAATATTTTATAGGAGCGAACGGTAGCAGCTGGATCCCTGAAATTCTACACCAGTGTACTACATATAGCGGGGAACATTTGCTGTGAATATCAATTGCGTCACTCAAATGCTTGATTTTATATCAATATTATTTCCAATGAAAAGCTAATTTGTCCAAAACTGCTACTTATTCATATCTTTTGATAACAACGTCTGATCGGTTCGGGATCAATGGCTATTCTCCACCTCTAATTATTCCGCATCCAATGGTATCCTCCTTGAGTATTTAGGACCTCAGGGGGCGGAGCTTAGGGCAGTCAGACGCCAATGGCAGTAATGCATGATGCATTTGATTGAAAAAAGTTCTGGATGGGCTAGGGTGCCCATATTTCAGATTCCTGATCTGGGCCCTATTTAGAGGCCCCCTGTGAAAAAATTATCTCTTTAGCCCTTTTCAAAGTACTTTAAACACTCACGGAGCACTGCGGCTTCTCAAAAGGCCTTAACGGAGGTTTTGTTACATTTTAATAGCCGTAACCTTTGACATTTAGTCGCACCAGAGGCATCCATCTGCATCTGCTCTGCGAGACGGTTAAAATGACATCAAGCTCAAACCGGTCGGACCTTCATTTGTGCTGTAAAGGGCACCGTACGGCATGAAGCGTGACCTTTGACCTTTGGAGCTTTGTTACATTTTAAGCCGTAACCTTTGACATTAGGAGCAGAGGAGGCATCAATCTGCATGTACTCTTCGAGCCGGTTCTAATGAGAGCGAGCTCAAAGCGGTCGGAACTTCCTTTGTGCCGTCGACGGTACTGTCGGCATTGCGAATGTGACCTCTGACCTCGGTTTTGACCTTGTCGAGGTCGCAGGGTCCCCAAATTTTGCAAGCGGGTTCCACACAAGTGCAACAACACACTCTCAAAGGCTCGGAGCGCCAAGCACATTTTTGAATTTTTTTCAATTTGCTCATTCTTCTCCAGCAAAACCCTGTCTGATTCTACGAGTAACTCAGGATTTTGTGAGAAAGTTGCCATTTTATTGAAAAAAAGTTCTGGGTGTTCTAGGGTTCCCATACTTCAGATCCCTGATCTGGGCCCTATTTAGGCCCTTTTTGGGCCCTGTGAAAAAAATATCTATTTATATCTCTTTTAGGCTTTCACGTTTTTTTAATTAAAAATATTTTATAGGAGCGAACGGTAGCAGCTGGATCCCTGAAATTCTACAACCAGTGTACTACATATAGCGGGGAACATTTGCTGTGAATATCAATTGCGTCACTCAAATGCTTGATTTATATCAATATTATTCCAATGAAAAGCTAATTTGTCCAAAACTGCTACTTATTCATATCTTTTGATAACAACGTCTGATCGGTTCGGGCTCAATGGCTATTCTCCACCTCTAATTATTCCGCATCCAATGGTACCCTCCTTGAGTCTCTAGGACCTCTGGGGGCGGAGCTAGGGCAGTCAGACGCCAATGGCAGTAATGCATGATGGCATTTGATTGAAAAAAGGTTCTGGGTGGGCTAGGGTGCCCATATTTCAGATTCCTGATCTGGGCCCTATTTAGAGGCCCCCTGTGAAAAAGTATCTCTTTAGCCCTTTTCAAAGTACTTTAAACACTCACGGAGCACTGCGGCTTCTCAAAAGGCCTTAACGGAAGGTTTTGTTACATTTTAAGCCGTAACCTTGACATTAGTCGCAACCAGAGGCATCCATCTGCATCTGCTCTGCGAGACGGTTTAATAATGACATCAAGCTCAAAGCGGTCGGACCTTCCTTTGTGCTGTAAAGGGCACCGTACGGCATGTGAAAGCGTGACCTTTGACCTTTGGAGCTTTGTTTACATTTCAAGCTGTAACCTTTGACATTAGGAGCAGCGGAGGCATCAATCTGCATGTACTCTTCGAGCCGGTTCTAATGAGAGCAAGCTCAAAGCGGTCGGACTTCCTTTGCGCCGTCGAGGGTACTGTCGGCATTGCGAATGGGACCTCTGACCTCAGTTTTGACCTTGTGGAAGGTCGCAGGGTCCCCATATTTTGCAAGCGGGTTCCACACAAGCTAAACAACACACTCTCAAAGGCTCGGAGCGCCAAGCACATTTTTGGAATTTTTTTCAATTTGCTCATTCATTCTTCTCTGCACTAGCCTCTCAGACTATTCACGTAAATCAGAATTATGTGAGAAATTTTAATGTTATTGAAAAAAACTTTATGGGTGGGTTTAAGTGTCCATACTTCAGATTCCCAGACACCCCCCCCCATAAGTATAAGTACACAGTACGTTAATATTTGTTTAATATGTGGTAAGTGGGCCTCATATTGACTTTTCTGCCACCCCCCCATGCAGTACAAAGTACAACCCTATTAGAAGACCGCCACCTAGGGTCCAATAACATGCACCACACGCATACGTTATTTCCGGCACAAATATAGTGGCGACGGGCCTGCAAATCCGGTGGACCATCCCTTGGCCCCAATATATGGACGGCGCTGCTAAATCCCTATGGGAGAATTGTACGGCGGGGAAACTATGTGGCTTCCCAGGGTCTATCCAGAGGCTTCCCCCGCCACTCGACCCAACTCACCACCAGATGGTGATCAGTTGACAACTCCGCCCCCTCTCTTTACCTGAGTGTCCAAAACATACGGCCTCAGGTCCGATGATACGATAACGAAATCGATCATGGACCTTCTGCCTAGGGTGCTCTGGTACCACGTACACTTATGAGCATCCTTATGCTCGAACATGGTGTTTGTTATGGCCAATCCATGACTAGCACAGAAGTCCAGTAACAAACCACCACTCCGGTTCAGATCAGGGGGGCCGTTCCTCCCAATCACGCCCCTCCAAGTGTCTCCATCATTGCCCACATGTGCGTTGAAGTCTCCCAGCAAGATTAAAGAGCCCCCTTCAGGAGCCCCATACAGCAGCGGTCCCCAACCTTTTTTGTGCCACGGACCGTTTTAATGTCAGACACTATTGTCACGGACCGGCCTTTAAGGTGTGGCGGATAAATACACAAAATAAATGATACAACCAGCATAAAAAACTGTGGTATTTTCATAAATATAATATTAAACATGAATCCACTGTGTACTCCGTATGCAACTTTATTATCAGTGACCTCGAACATCGCACCAACATCATAACATGAGTAACATCCTCTCTGCCTCCTAACACTCTCTGGTCGCTATGGTAACGTTTAAACATGCCTTCAAAATAAGATACAACACAAAAAACAAATATAAAGTGCATGAAAAAATACAGCTCACCATAACGCTAAATCAGTGGGAGCCCTGAGCTTGTTTCTCTGCAACGAGACGGTCCCATCTGGGGGTAATGGGAGACAATGACACCCGAAGTGTGTTGCTTATGTCCAGTCTACTCCGTAATTTTGTTTTGGTTGCCGTCACTGCAGAAAATCCCGCTTCACACAAATAGGATGTCGGAAATGGCAACAGGGTTTTCAGTGCTGTTGTGGCGATCTCAGGGTATTCTGCCGTGACTTTAATCCAGAACACCGGCAGAGTTGTTGTCTCGAACATACTTTTAAGGCCGCCGTCATTTGCGATCTCCAGCAGTTGATCTTCTTCTTGCGTAGACATGCTTGATTCACCTGGTTTGTTGACAAATGGGTCGCGGATCCATTCCTTGGCAGTTCGTGGGTCTTTTGTGGTTGGGAAAGTAGCGCTCGAACTCTTTTAAAAGCAAAGACAGGTGATCATGCACCATCTGGGAGAATGAAAGCTCGGGCTCAGTCTCTTCCAAAATCCCCGCGAATGTTGGAAACATGTCAAATATACCTCTGTTCACGCGCCGTCCCCACAAATCCAGTTTGGCTTTAAATGCAGCTACTTTATCTGCCAACTTGAAGACAGTTGTGATTTTCCCCTGAAGTGACAGATTGAGTTCATTGAGCATGTTGAATATGTCGCACAAGTAAGCGAGTTTTGCGACCCATTCCTCGTCACTGAAATGTGCTGCCAGCGGGTGACTTATTTTCTGACAGAAATCTCTGCAGCGGCTCTCGTAATTCAAAACACTCTGGCCAGCGATCTCCCTCGGGATAAACATCTTATTTCTGTGTATAAGAGAAGGCGTCTGTGCTCCGCGTCCATCTCCTCACAAAGCTGCTCGAACAGGCGCGAGTTAAGGGTAACCACTTTGATGTGGTTAATAACTTTAACGACATCATTCAATACGCTGTTAAGTTCCGGTGGCATTTTTCGGCTAGCCAGCATTTCCCTGTGAATGACACAATGCGTAGACTCACATTCAGGTGCAACCTCCTTAATCCTAGTAGTTAAACCAGACAGCCGTCCGGTCATGGCAGCAGCTCCGTCTGTGCATATGCCGACACAAAAGGACCATTTCAGTTTTCCTGATATATAATCATCCAGCGACTTGAATAGTTCTGCGGCTGTGGTTTTGGTTGGCAACGATAGAGCACATAACATATCCTCATGCACATCCTCTGATAAAGATATCGCACATAAACAAGTAGTATTGCCTTGTTGTCAATATCTGTAGACTCGTCAACCTGGAGTGCGTACCACGGTGATGTATTAATCCTCTCCAACAATTGTGTCTCAATGTCCTCTGCTATTTTCTCAATGCGCCGAGTGACGGTGCTAGCCGAAAGAGGCACCTGTGCTATCTTTTTAACCGCAGCCTCTCCTAGAAGTTCACGGCAAATGTCTATAGTGGCGGGTAGGATCAATTCTTCACCAATGGTGAATGGCTTCTTTGTCACAGTTTGCTTTCTCACTCACCTATTTTCTGCATTAACTTTCCTTAGTCACCTGGTAGTCACACCCTGTCTCTCTCTCACTCTGTTGCACCCATCAGCTCCATTAGTATTTAGGCCCACTTCACCTTCACCTCAGTGCCAGATCGTACTTTGCAGCATGCCAGTCTTTCCGCATTACCTTCCAGATTGCTCTCCCGGTTTCGACCCTGCCTGTCCCTGACCAGCCTGCCTCGCCTGCTCCCTGACCCGTTCTGTACCTGCGACTCCCGTCCTGCTTTCTCCTGGAACCCTCGCCTGTCCCCGACCAGCCCTTTGCCTACTATCTGCCGTTTTGTCTCCTACCAGCCTATTGCCTTCAATAAAGCTGATTACCGACTATCCCTGGTTTCCCGTGTTCTGCATTTTGGTCCTCAGCTCGTTTGTGACAGAACGATCTGGCCAGAAATGGACCAAGCAAACACCGGGTCTCCTAGAGACCGCTTTGAAAGGGTTGAGGATGCCATCCAAAGACAGGAGGTCACGATAGCTACCTTAGCTACCGAGACCCACCAGGCAACCTCAACCCAGGGACAAATGCTGGATTACCTTACCTCCCAGATGCAGCAGATGGTCGCCACGGTACAACGGCTAACTGCTACCATGGCTGCTACCGCCCCTCCGCCCGCAGCTCCGATGCTCGCTCCAGCCCTTGGTCCGACGGGATACGCTCCGGAGCCTCGTGTGGGAACGCCGGAACGCTACGCTGGTGAGCCGGAGGGATGCAGTCCTTTTCTCACAAACTGTTCCATATTGTTTTCACTGCAGCCACACACCTTCGCCTCCGAGGCGGCTCGGGTAGCTTTCACCGTTAATCATCTGACGGGAAGAGCCCGGTTATGGGGAACTGCAGAGTGGGAGCAGCAGACGTCAGCCTGCGCCTCTTTTGTTGCATTTTCCGCGGAGATGCGGAAGGTGTTCGGTTCCGTTCGTCTGGGTCCCGACCACTGCCGGGGGGCTGCTGAGTTTGAGCCAGGGTTCCGGCACGGTGGTGGATTACGCTATTGACTTCCGCACCAGCAGCCGCCACAGCAGCTGGAACGAGCCGGCGCAGTTGTGACGCATTCTGAGAGGATTAGCGGATTATATGAGAGATGAGCTGGTTTCCTATGATCTCCCTGCTTCCTTGGATGGGTTGATGAGCTCACCTCTCGGATTGACAGACGAATCCAGACCCGGAGAGGAGAGCAACAGACGCGAGCGGCGGGCCGCTGCTCGCGACAACAACTTCCGGTTTCTGGGAGATTTCGACTTCCGGTTTTGGAGGAGAATTCCCATTCCTACTCTGACTCACGGTACGGGGAGGTTGAGCCCATGCAAGTGGGTCGTACCAGTCTTACCTCTGAGGAGAGGGAGTTACGTCGAAGAGGTAATCTTTGCCTTTACTGTGGTCAGGCTGGACATATGGTTTCCCGTTGTCCGGTTAAAAGGCAGAGCTCATCAGTAATGGGGAGTATACTGGTGGGCCAAACCTCTGAGCTGATCCCCAATCTAAGACCCTTGTGCCATGCTCAACTCCTCCTGACAGGCAAATCTCAGGCTCTGGCTGTTTTTATCGACTCCGGATCAGATGTTAGCATCATTGACGAGGAGCTTGCACTACAGCTGGGCATCCAACAGGTTCGGTTGCTCCAGCCGGTACCGGCTAATGCTTTGGATGGTCACCTACTGGGAACGGTGACACACCAGACTACGCCGGTACATATGCTCATGTCGGGGAACCACCATGAGACAATCCAGTTTCATGTGCTACGGTCCCCCTCAAATCCCTCTGATTTTGGGCTATCCGTGGCTCCGCCGCCACAACCCCAAACATTGACTGGGCAACTGGGTCGATCTTAGGTTGGAGTTCCTCCTGTCATCAGGTTTGCCTCAAGCAGGCTTCCGCACCTCAACTATCTGTGGATATGAACCTGGTTCCGGATGTCACAGGGGTTCCGGCAGAATATTTGGACTTTAAGGAGGTTTTTAGCAAGGCTAAGGCGACATCTCTCCCACCTCATCGGCCCTATGACTGCGCCATTGAGCTACATCCAGGAGCAGTTCCACCCAAGGCCCGGTTGTACTCACTTTCAGCACCAGAGAGGAAGTCCATGGAGACTTACATCAATGACTCTCTGGCTGCAGGAATTATTCGTCCTTCCACATCACCCGCAGGAGCAGGTTTTTTTTTTGTGGCGAAGAAGGACAAGACCCTGAGACCCTGCATTGACTATCGGGGTCTGAACGACGTCACGGTGAAGAATCGTTATCCCTTGCCACTCATCTCGTCAGCATTCGAGTTTACTACAGGGGGCTACAATCTTCACGAAGCTGGATCTACGAAACGCGTATCACCTGGTACGAATCCGTGAGGGGGACGAATGGAAAGACCGCCTTCAACACCTCTTCAGGACATTACGAGTACCTGGTGATGCCATTTGGACTTACCAATGCCCCTGCAGTTTCCAAGCATTGGTGAACGACGTACTCCGGGGACATGTTGGATCGTTATGTTTTTGTTTATCTGGATGACATTTTGATCTTTTCAAGGAACCTCAAGGAACACGTCCATCATGTCCAGACGGTCCTCCAGAGACTTCTGGAGAACTCGCTGTTTGTCAAGACGGAGAAGTGCGAGTTTCACACTTCCTCGGTCGCCTTTCTCGGCTACATCGTGGGTCAAGGAAGTGTGGAGATGGATCCTTCTAAGGTTTCAGCGGTTACTTCGTGGCGGGTCCCTGATTCCCGGAAGGAGCTGCAGCGTTTCCTGGGATTCGCCAACTTTTACAGACGGTTCATCCGTGGCTACAGCACCGTGGCCGCCCCGCTCACCGCCCTGACCTCATCCAAGGTGACGTTCCGATGGTCCCCTGCAGCCGAGGAGGCTTTTCAGGACCTCAAGGGCCGGTTTACATCGGCTCCTATCCTGCAGGTACCAGATCCTGCTGGTCAGTTGGTGGTGGAGGTGGATGCTTCTGACGTTGGGGTGGGGGCCATCCTGTCGCAACGTTCTGGTGAGAACCAGAAGCTCCATCCCTGTGCTTTCTTTTCGAGGAGATTGAGTCCGGCGGAGAGGAACTATGACGTGGGGAATCGGGAGCTTCTAGCAGTCAAGTTGGCGTTGGAGGAGTGGCGACACTGGCTTGAGGGGACAGAACAACCATTTCAGGTTTGGACCGACCATAAGAACCTGGAATACATCAGGTCGGCCCCAAAGACTGAATTCCCGACAAGCCAGGTGGTCGTTATTTTTTACCCGGTTTAATTTTTTCCTCTCCTACCACCCGGGCTCCCGCAACGTTAAGGCCGACGCTTTGTCCCGGCAGTTCGAGAGGGGGGGAGACAACTGGGGTATTCCGGACACTATTCTCCCTGCTCCTCGGGTGATCGGCGTCCTCACTTGGGAGATTGAGGAGAGGCAGTGGATTCCTGCTCGTCATATCCTCAACCCTCAAACTCATCCGAGACTTTCCACCTGCGTTACCCGGAGCAGCCTTCTAGGACCCACGCTCAACCAGGCGTTAAGCCAGGGGGCACTCGTCCGCTACAGACCAGAGGCTTCGTCGAGGGGGGGGGGGAAGCGTCATCAGTCGAGGGGGACGAGGATTTCCAGGAGGGAGAAACCGAGAGAGCATTCTCAGATGAGTATTAGCCTTTCCCCATACCTCCACCTTCCACCCTGTGTCTGTAGGGTTTTTGTCTATTCTTCTTAGATATATATATAGATATATTTTTTTTTTCTCCAAGAAATTTTCTTAGACGTCAGGAGCCGTCCATTAAGGGGGGGTTCTGTCACAGTTTGCTTTCTCACTCACCTATTTTCTGCATTAACTTTCCTTAGTCACCTGGTAGTCACACCCTGTCTCTCTCTCACTCTGTTGCACCCATCAGCTCCATTAGTATTTAGGCCCACTTCACCTTCACCTCAGTGCCAGATCGTACTTTGCAGCATGCCAGTCTTTCCCGCATTACCTTCCAGATTGCTCTCCGGTTTCGACCCTGCCTGTCCCTGACCAGCCTGCCTCGCCTGCTCCCTGACCCGTTCTGTACCTGCGACTCCCGTCCTGCTTTCTCCTGGAACCCTCGCCTGTCCCCGACCAGCCCTTTGCCTACTATCTGCCGTTTTGTCTCCTACCAGCCTATTGCCTTCAATAAAGCTGATTACCGACTATCCCTGGTTTCCCGTGTTCTGCATTTTGGTCCTCAGCTCGTTTGTGACATTCTTAGTCTTAGCAATACGGTTAGCCACCAAGTATGATGCTCTCAGTACACTCGCATTTGTTTATGTGGCGGCCCTCAGGAATTGCTTCTGTCCTTCTTGTTCATGCTTTTTTCTTTCAAAATACTCCGAAGGCTTGTCTTTTAATGCAGGGGTGCTTGGTCTCCAAGTGGCGAAGCAGTTTTGAAGGCTTCATTGCCTCATTAGAGAGCCGGTTGCCGCATATTATGCAGAGCGGGCTTGGTGCGCGGGCATCACCTGTCGCGATAAATTCATATTTTAAGTAGGACTCCTGGTATTGTCTGTTAAATGCAGCTTTTTTTTTCTTGGAAGTCGTAGGCTCTTCTTCTGTCTCCTCACTGGGCCTTTTTCCCTTCGCAAAGAAACTTTCCAAAGATGTTTGTTTTTTACTCATTTTGCTAGCTTGTGGGTTTCATTTTAGCAGCAACGGATTAGCGGCATAGACGGATGTAACAGAGGGAATCCGGTCAATTTTCAAAATAAAACATTGTTCAAACTCAGATTATAAATAAAACGGAAATAATGTAAATTATTTATTTTTTCTCTGCGGCCCGGTACCAAATGACCCACGGACCGGTACCGGTCCGCGGCCCGGGGTTTGGGGACCCCTGCCATACAGGACTCTTTTCCAGGGTCTCCAAGAAGGCCATATACTCTGAACTGCTGTTGGGTGCATAAGCACACACAACAGTCAGAGTTTTCCCCCCCATAACCCGCAGGCGTAGGGAGGCGACCCTCTCGTCCACTGGGGTAAACTCCAACAACGAAGCACCTAACCGGGACTTGTGAGTATCCCCACACCCGCCCGGCGCCTCACACCTTGAGCAACTCCGGAGAAGAATAGAGTCCAACCCCTATCCAGAAGTAAGGTTCCAGAGCCGACGCTGTGCGTAGAGGTGAGCCCAACCAGATCCAACTGGTACCGCTCCACCTCCCGCACAAGCTCCGGCTCCTTCCCCCCCAGAGAGGTGACGTTCCACGTCCCCAAAGCCAGCTTCTGCCGCCCGGGTCTGTCCGTCGAGACCCTCCGCTTTCACTGCCACCCTTCTGGCAGCGCACCCGACCCCATCGTTGTTTCCCGTAGGTGGTGGGCCCGCGGGACGGAGAAGCGGAGGTGTTGCCCACGTTGCCTTTTCGGGCTGGGCCCGGCCGGGCTCCGTGGCAAAGCCCGGCCACCAGACGCTCGCCGACGAGTCCTCCTTCTGGGCCTGGCTCCAGAAGGGGACCCCGGGCTTCCTCCGGGCCGGGTATCCTCACTTCTTGTGTCGTCTTTCATGAGGTCTTTTGAACCAATCTTAGTCTGGCCCCTTGCCTGAGACCAATTTGCCATGGGAGACCCTACCAGGAACACAAGGTTCCAGACAACACAGCCCCCAGGTTCATCAGGGCACACAAACCTCTCTAACACGGTAAGGTGCTGGTTCTTCACGTTACATGTATTTGTTATTGGCTATGGGTTACTGGTTATGTTCACATACTTATTTAATTATTCAAATGTAAACCGATCTTTTTCATGTGGGTGTTTAGAGTTGTACCCCCTAGATCTAATCTCTAGTGATTCTGCTTAAAGTGCACCAGATTGAAGCATTTTGCTTTAAAATGTTCAAACCTTTCTTCCCGGTATGCCTGAGAGGCAGATATGCTTGTTTTTCTCAACAAAAACTTGTACCCTGCCCCTCAAAGAATCGGAATTGAGAACCGTTAAGAACCGGAATCGAAAAGTAGAATCGGAATCGTGGAAATTCAAACAATACTGGATAAGAACTGGATACAGCGTGGGAGGCGGGGCCTCATTCATTCCTATGAGAGCTGCTCATTAGCGCATGATGATAAAATGGCCCAACTTTTGAGAGAGTGAAACGTCACAGATTACCCAGCATGCCTGAGAAGTACCCGTATGTGCGCTCATAGCGGATGCACAGCTTTAACCAAAATGGTCGTTCACATCAAGCACGTCAATTTGCGTACACGTAACAGCACCGCACGTTCATGACAGCATGGTAATGATTGTTATTATGATGGATTTGATATTAACGAGGGCAGGCAGTTAGCAGCTAGCGGCTAGCTGGTCATTATGCTAATATACACATCAATCGTTATGTACTTATATTACGCTGTAACAGGATCTATATAATATATATACTTATAATAATAAGTAATATTAACTTTATTTAACACAACATTTACGGTACAAGATGTAATCATACAGCCCATGTAGTGTGATAATGAATTACAGCAAACATGTTCAATATATCCATGATTACAGCTCCGTGGGCTGGCAGTGCGACGATATGGGTCCGTTCTTATGGTGCATCATGAGTAAAGATAAACACAACTCACATTGGTTTCTCAAACAGCATCTCTGTAAACTACGTGTATTCACAGCATTTCACTCTCTGCCTTTAACGGCTCGTTGTAGCTCCAATAGCTCCAGCCCCCACCCTCCCGGTGAGCACAGTGTGCTCTGATTGGTCGGGACACGTAACATGAACGTGCCGGGCGGCGCGGGTCCCGTGAGTTAGATGCACGTTCATAATGCAGAGGGAAATAACTCTCAGAATAACGTTATTAGCACATTTGTACAACTTGAGGAACGAATGTTTTTAATAAGGGCTATACAAGTGTTCATACTGGGTAGTTTATTTAGTTTAAAAAAAATTATCCAACGATTTACAGACCACTCTTTCCCCATGTAAGTCAACGGGAAAAAGTGTTTCCGGGCCTGGCAACCAAACGGAAGTGTAGTACCGCCGTTTGGCCAGCACAAATATTTTCATCTGAGTCCAGCACACTTCCTGGGGGCTTGATCCTAACGCGTAGCGGAGGGATCCTGATCAGCTGAAGGGTGTTTATTCTCCCCATGAGGAACAAGTCACTGGAAATTATCCCGCTTAATACACTGCCACATTCTCAACAAAGTAACGACATGACTCCCAATATTAATTGAAATGCTTTTATGGATTTAGAAAATGTTTTTATTGATTTAAAAATGTATGTATTGATTTAAATTGACATGCATCCGCTAAGTAAAATAGTCCGTTAAGGTTTTTTAAACAGTCTGAATGAAATGGCAGCTCTCAGCTGTGTATTTACACAACTAATGGCCCATCAACCACAGCTCTCTCCCCCCCTCCCCCCTGATCTTTCTTCTCCAGCAGCTAAATTAACTGTAGGTTACTCTGAGTGACAAGCTTACAGTTAGACACAACACTGTCATTGCAAGTGACCCTCAGTTAGTTGACTTTTATGTTCAACTGCTAAATTCGTTACTGATAAAAAAGGGCTTCTACTGTAACTAATTACCTTAACAGTTTTTGTATAGGCCTACATAACACCGTCAAATCCCGCTATTAGAATGCAATGTTTAACAACATAGGGTGCTACATAACACACTTTCAGGAAAAGTCACGGACTGGGAGACTTTAATATTTTATTGAAAAAAAGTTACATTGCACACAGACAACACACATCACACAAATTGACCCGATTGGTGGTTCTCGTGTTAATAAACTCACTAATTAATTAAACCAGTTCAATACGCATTATTCTTATTCTTATCATTCTTTATGAGCGCAGAAGAAATAGTCGTAAAATCAGACCTGTTTTTTAAATGAAATCTGACGGCAGGCAGTGAGCTCCCTCTATACAAATCAAACTGTAGACGGTGTGAAAGCACCTGTTGGTTTAAATAATGGTCGGAATGTGTCATGTGAGCCTTCTGAATTACCGTGGGACAGCACGTTCTAAACTAAAATGTTCATTCAATAAAGTAACATCTTATCTTAATAATATCTTCATATTATTAATAATAATAAATCATACAGTATGTGTCCGAAAGGGAGCAGGAGGAAGCAAACACACAAATATACAACAAATATACTGCATATTAAAGCAAACGATTGTGAAGGTAAAAGTATGAGCATACCAAATAAAGAAGTGTAATGTAAACATTTACATTATTATTATGATTATTTAATATATAAAGACTATATATTATTGAATTACAAGATTAGATATACTTTATTTGATCTAAAATATTGATGTGTTCAAATGCTCTTCAAAACACAACTGCAAGTCCATGGAACTTGTCTTTCTGTATTTGTGAATGAAGCGCCATCTCCTGGTTAAAAACCTGAAATAGAAAATCTGGCAACGCCCTCTTGGAAATTGTGGGAGGGCTTAACATTCCTCGATGCTGGTCTTAGGCAGGTCGTAGGCAGGAAGCTGGAAGCTGGAGTCTGAAATGAGGTGCTACATCTGTAGAATAAGAAATGTGCAGAATATGACAGTTTAATGGTGGAGGTACACATATTGATAGATGTCTTGTAATGCACTGATGAGGAACCTGCAACCCAGGTTTTTCTTCTCCGACCTTGTCAAGTATTGAACATTCAATACGTAAAGAATTATTAAATATAAAACACAGAATTTCTGTGATTATACAAATGATTTACAAATAAACACCACTGCATATTAACAACTGTTACACATGTTGCGTTACACTGATGTAACGCAAATGTTTCAACTTGGGGATCAATAAAGTATATCTTATCTTAAGATGATCGATGGCTACTGCCATATTTGCAAAATGTGCCTCTGAACATTGACAAGTGCATGTTTCAGGCTCATCAATGAACAACAGGAGGGGTCACAGACATAAGACCAGCTGTTAAATAAAGCTCTTCTGACCTCAGCTGGCATGTGGGTATATATTAATGCTGCCCATTATGGGCGCAAGCAATTTTCACCCATTTATTAATTATATGTTTTAAATGTGAGTGTTTCCTATCCCCTAAACCTCCAGGGTTGTACACAGTTTAATACTGGCAACTTCTTATTATGGGAAATACGAAAACGTCTTTTAAAACTACAACTCCCAGCAGAGACAATATATATATTTATATATACAGTCTATGGTAGAGACGTGCCATAGATAGCAGCGACGTGCAGTCAGGGGAGACAGATACTCTGTCATACTCCAATGTAACGGAAAAAAAAACAACTAAAGAAAAACTAAATAGTAATAATAATAAAATGTCTCCACTGATCTGTGTTGTAAGTGCGATTTATGTTTGATTCCAATCGCTTCTTATAGTCAAAATCAGCAAATTTGACGAGCTCCGCTACAACTACGGGTAGCGATGAGAAGTGAGGCAGGGACAAGCTCTGCCTCTCGTAAGCCCACAGTAACTGGCTGGAGCGCGGACACTAATGTAGCACGGGCACTTATGTTGTGAGCTCGCTCAAGCCAGTTACTGTGGGGTGAGGTGAGGCCCAGATGAGCTCTGCCTCACCTCAGAATGCGTCACCCCACAGAAACTGGCTGGAAAGCGGGCCCTAAGCGCATGCCTGCACCATCTCACTGTAGGTCACCAATGTAATGTTTGTAGATCCCTTTATTACATTTATCCTCACCATCCATAGTCTCTAAAGAAATTATTTCACGTATATATGATATTTAGGCTCGCTGGTCTCATCGTACAACGCAATGAGAAAAGCACCAGGGGAGGCATTTCATTTCATTTCATTTCAAACCTTTATTTAGACAGATAGGTCCCTTGAGATCATGGATCTCTTTTACAAGGGAGACCTGCATCAATTTAGTTCCACATGAAACATAGAAACAACATAAAAACAAACAATAGAGGACATATATTTACATAATCACCAACACTTACAAACACCCATAGTGTCAGAAAGCATCTCGTGCAGACGTGCCTTCAAAACATTCAGAGAAATCAAATTGCTCAATTTGAATTTGGACTGTAGGCTGTTACAAGCAAGTGGAGCTGCGCACATAAAAGCCGTCTTACCTAAGACAGTCCTCACTCTTGCACATCTAACAAGACCACATCCCTGCCATCTCAGACAACAGCTGCCCGCAACTTTCTGCTTTACCAGAGAACAGATGTAATACGGGAGTTTGCCCAGCCATAACCTCTGCCGCACTGAAGGGGGCGCACGTGAGCCCACAGGTTCTTGTTGCTACTGTTATTCTACGCAGAGATGGTAGACGCAAACAACAAGCTATACTTTTGAAACTAGAGGAAGATAAGGAGGACTTTTACAAAACAGTAATAGAGATTGTTGTCCAGAAGGAGAGCATGGACTTCATCTGCAAGTCAAGGTAAGACCACCACTGTAATGAACATGGAATCTTACTAAGAGAGAACAATCCAATATTTAGATTGTGGGTATCCTTTTGTTGAACAGTCTGTTTAAAATGAATCGAAGCATCAGACTAAAAAAGCTTTTGAAAATAACCGAATATTTCGATTAAGGTCAAAATATAATATTTGTAAATCTGACTCTGAAAGAGTCCGTGTCTCACCAGCCATGAACCTCACCGCACGACACTGGTAGATAGACAACATGTTGCGAAACACACAATAGCCAGCATGTGTAGTTCTGGGGACAGGGTGGAGGAGGGGGGACAGAGTCCAAGGCGGGGGTCTCGGGCGGACGGCCCGGGGGCAAGGCAGAAGTCAATGGTGGGGCGAAGGCCACAGCGGGCGAACTCAGGGGGCCAAGGATGAGGGTGAAGGCAGCGGCAGAAAGAGTCAGGAGGCCGGGCCCGAGGGCAAGGACCGCGGCAGGAAGAGTCAGGGGGCCGGGCCCGAGGGCGAAGACCGCGGCACTCACAGGGCCGGGCTCGAGGGCGAAGACCGCGGCTCTCAGGGGGCCGGGCTCGAGGGCGAAGAAGACCAGACAGCTCCGGAGGCCGGGCAGGCCCTCCACTGACTTCCCTCCACTGACTTCCCTCCACTGGCTCCCCTCCACTGGCTTCCCTCCACTGGCTTCCCTCCACTGGCTTCCCTCCACTCCCCTCCACTGGCCTCCCTCCACTGGCTCCCCTCCACTGGCTCCCCTCCACTGGCCTCCCTCCACTGGCTCCCCTCCACTGGCTTCCCTCCACTGGCTCCCCTCCACTGGCCTCCCTCCACTGGCTCCCCTCCACTGGCCTCCCTCCACTGGCTCCCCTCCACTGGCTTCCCTCAACTGGCTCCCCTCCACTGGCCTCCCTCCACTGGCTCCCCTCCACTGGCTTCCCTCCACTGGCTCCCCTCCACTGGCCTCCCTCCACTGGCTCCCCTCCACTGGCTCCCCTCCACTGGCTCCCCTCCACTGGCTCCCCTCCACTGGCCTCCCTCCACTGGCTCCCCTCCACTGGCTCCCCTCCACTGGCTCCCCTCCACTGGCTCCCCTCCACTGGCTCCC
>JAMFTG010001975.1:0-17500 GCA_023974075.1 Chaenocephalus aceratus | reverse complement strand
ATATAAATCATATGCTGGTTTGTTTAACACCTTTATGTTCACCACATCATCCATATAATGTTCCTTCATAGTTTTGATGTCTTCGGTATTAATCTACAATGTACAACACAATCTAAACAAATCAAAACCTCCGAATGAGAGGGTTTGTCCAAACGCTTGACTGGTACTGTATCAAAGGTTTTCAAATGCTGCAGCAACTATCATGGGGGGGCAGTGCGTGTGTGTGTGTGTGTGTGTGTGTGTGTGTGTGTGTGTGTGTGTGTGTGTGTGTGTGTGTGTGTGTGTGTGTGTGTGTGTGTGTGTGTTGTACATTCCTGCTTTAATTACCTCTTCCACCACAATTCTTTCTCAATGTTCTTCCAAGGAAACTGTCGCCCTGTCAGGGTGTGGGACTTCCACAGAACTGATGGAAACACTCACGCCCATAAACACACTTGATGCGGGCACTCGTTGCTTCAGTCATCGTGTTGGCACGAATTCAGCATCGTTTTCCTTGGAATATCCTCCTCCCAGGTAACGATTGCACAATGCCCCACAGCATCTCTGGGCTCTATATATATGCAGCGGACCTGTGTTCAGTACAACAGACTTCAGCACACCAGTTGACTTCTTACTGCCTATCACTCGCTGTCAGCACACACGTAAGTGTTCAACAAGGTCTCGCTTTCTTGCTGTTACACCTTTTTTATATTTCACAAACATTGTAATCAATACTTTTCAGAACTCTGTGCCGTATACATTTGATTTGGACTTGGTTTAGATGTCATTGTTGTTTTCAAAATGTAACTCTTGATGGTTGAATTTGTCAGGATGATTTTTCTACGATTGTGATTACTCATGCCGTGTCTTTCTTGAATGCAGGAACCCACAATGAGCACCTACATCTCAGAGCTGCAAGTGTCCCTGGATGGAGATGAGGAGATAAACCTTAAAAAAAGAGGCTTCAATATAATCGATGGCAATCTGAACCAAGGAGCAGGAGGAAATTACATCCGTCTTTGGTACAAACGTGGACCAGTGGCGATGACCAAGGTTCAAGTGTCCTTCAACTGTGAGATGGTTGATGGTTTGAACAGAGCAGGGTACACAGGTATCCTCAAAGATCTCAATGCTGGAGCATGGGGTGATTACCTCTACCTTTGGTTCTTCCAAGGGTGCGGAGTGTTTGATACTCCCATAGTGGAAATTAGTGTCACTACAGATGCAGCCGATGAAGCCGAAAAGTTTGCAGGTGGTTGGGAGAGAGTGGCCTGTGATCTGAACCGCGATACTGCGGGGAACTTGATCCACTTGTGGCTGAAGAGAGAGAAGAAAACCTACATCTGTGACGTCACTGCCACTGATTCCTACGGATCTGACGTGGACCTCTTTGAGAAGGGCTACATCCGTGTGGATGAAGATACTAACAGAGGTGCAGGAGGAGCCTGTACCTTCATCTGGTTCCGTCAGACCACCGACCTCAAGAAGGCAATCAAAGAAATACAAGTCTCCATCAATGAGAATCAGCATCTGGAGTTTCAGCAGCAGCATTACCAGCTAGTGGATGTTGACCTGAACAAAGGGACCGGAGGTAACAAAGTGTTCCTGTGGCACAAGAAAACATCCGACCCAATAAAGGCCATCGGCCTGCTTCTCAACAAAGATGTGGTTGAAGATAATCAGGAGGCTGGCATCAGTGTTATCCCGAAAAATCTCAACGAGGGCACCAAGGGTTGCGTTGAGTTCCTGTATCTCAATCTGTAAAGTCAGAGCTGGGAGTTCTCAACACTCACTGAAGTGGAGCGCATCTTACCATTGTGTTAAATCATTCGGTGATGGCCACTTTCTTTCCCTTTTTAAATCAGTGCTAGTAGTAATAACAGAAAGTATTAATAGTTAATGCGTTCTTATGTTAATCTCCCTGTCAATGAAATCAAACTATTCCAAATGTCTGTTTTCAAATATAATCTGAACGAATGACTAAATGTTTCACTTATTCTGCACATGTCTGCTCTCAATAAAGAAACCTTTGCAAGTGAAATGTGTTTGTTTTCTTAGTCTTATTCCCATCAATGTTATCATTCCAACAAATCAGGGCTGATGTTAAACAGTTTGCCTAAAGTGTCATTTTTAGCTTCATAGAGACTAAGAGCAACCACAGGACGTATAAAGAGGATATGCAACATATAGGCAACATTTACTCAATAATTCACTCTTCAATTCCATTTTAATAGAATAAAATAATACTTAATTCCGAGTGTTCTTGCTTTTCTCTTTGAAAGTCATCACATAACGGCATTGTAATACACGGTTCGGCTGCATTGTATATTACACATCTGCCGTAGTTCTTTATTTATAGAGCCCTGATGAGAAGACTTTTGGAAAAACTGAAGAAATGCCGCCGAAACTGAATACTTGACGTGGATCATAAATATATCAACAATTAAACAACATCTTCAATTTCTCTTCACACAATACGTCTCCTTGCAGTATCAACACTAATTCGGCTGACTTTTACATTTGATATAATTCATAGATAGGTTATATTTACACCATAACGGTGCACAGCTGATAGAAAAGGACTGTAGTTTTTAAAGATATTACTGATTTGAATTGGATTGAATTTTGAATGTAAGAATGTAAATACTGAGTCTGAACTAGTATAGCAATATGCTGTAAAATTATGTGAAAGCATGAATAAAACTACACATCTTCAGATGTTGTACATACAAGTGTCTGTGTGTACCCTGTGGTTAAAGCACGTTATTGAATTATTGTGTTTATGTGTTATATTTGATTAAAAAAATATTAAGGGTACATATACTTTCATAGGGGGAAAGTAGAAGGTCTGTGATAGAAATATAGAATATAAAATCAAGAAGATACTATAAGTGACCTCTACAATAAAACAGTTTAGTGCAGGATGTACACAGATATTAATAGGAGGAGGTGCAAAACAGAAACACGGATTAACCTTTATTTAAACATTAAATAACAGATTAAGGTCTTGCTTTCCTGCAATGTTAACTATGTTGAAGCACTTATTTTAACAGATATTATACATATTGATTATACTCTTATGTATGTAGATAGAATAAGAAATGTGCAGAATATGACAGTTTAATGGTGGAGGTACACACATATTGATAGATGTCTTGTAATGCACTGTTGAGGGACCTGTGACCCAAGTGTTTCATTCATTGCATAACTACACCGTAGTTGTGTATATGATATGTCAATAAACCTTTAAAATCTTGAAATCTTGAAAGGGATGTGCAAAATAGCCATAATATACAGTCTTTAATGAACTATTAGTAGAGAATAACGAGTAATTAATATACTTTATTACTTGTTTCCATTCATGTCAATTGCAGATACATGTTTAGTCTTCTCAAGCACCAACTATCAAATATCTCTCCTGATTGTTGGCACTTGACAATCACCTTCCCTGAATTTTACTCAGGTGTAACTAAAGTGTGATTTAAGGGTTGTTTATATTTCACATCATTAATCAGAATCTGCAAAGTAACTCAAATAAATGTAGTGGAGTAAAAATACCAGCTTAACCTCTGAATTGTCGTGGAGTAGAATTACAAAGTATCAATGAGCTGTCATGTGGGTATATATTAATGCTATATATTAATGCTGCGCATTATGGACACAAGCGATTTTCATCCCATTTATTAATTATATGTTTTACATTTGATAACACCAATGTGTTTAATACTGGCAACTTCTAATTGTGGGAAAAACGAAAACGTTCAGTAGAGACGTCCCATAGAACATTTTGCGAAACACAATAGTGTAGTGTGTAGTTCTGGGGGGCGTTCGATTCCAGTTTTGGATAGTCTGGCGTGGTTTCGTTCCATTTCACACAGCTGTTTGACGCTCTGCGTAACCTTACGGGGACTGTAGTCCTAAACGATAGCTGGGGATTATGGGTAGTGTAGTGTCTTCGGCCATCCTAAACTCAGAAATGTTGACAATCGCAATGATGCTCGAAATGTCCCTTATAGGCCTACGTCTGTTTCCGGTTATTTTTATTTTGAAATTCAGTTCCTGACGAACGCCAAAAAATCCCCAGATTATGGAATTAAACCAATAAATAAAAGCAAGGATAATTGTGTGTTATTGGTGAGTAAATAACAGTGTGTTATTTTGAAAAGAATAACAAATTAGAAGGAAAAAAAGATTTTAAAAATACGAGGCTCTGAGCCCCATTTATTTTCCTCACAGACGGCAACAAAAGTCCGAAATTATACGTTTTAAAATAAAAGCACTAATTGTGGCTTGATATTGAGTAAGAACATGTTTTTATGAACCACACAGCTTCCGGTCTCCCACGACCCGACCGGAGAAAAAGACGTGCTGCAGCCTGCAGGCACGAAACACATTACCAGTAGAAATACATTGTTTTTAAAATCGTGCTGTGCAACACGAAAAAAAGGGGCAAATCGTGATGGTGAACACGAATCAATAGATTAAAAATCGTGTTGGTGAACACGAAATGCCGTGATACTGGGTTGCACACACACACACACACACACACAGACCCCACAGACACACACACACACACAAAGACCCCACAGACGCACACACACACACACACACACAAAGACCCCACAGACACACACACACACACACACACACACACACACACACAAAGACCCCACAGACGCACACAGACCCCCCCACACACAGGGGAGCAATACTGTGTTTACCTAGCTATCTTAATTAATTTTATCCATCTGAACTAAATCACAGACTGCATTCATCATTCATCCATGGCATGCATTCTCTCTCTTTCTATACAGAGTCATATTACAGAAGTAGAAATACACAAAACTTACCGTAGAAAGATGGCGAGTCGCTCGGCGGGTCCGATTGACAAACGCATGTTGGTGTCCGCCTTTGTAATCAGTGGACCCACTTTGCCGAGCAACTCGTCGAAATGGCCTTTGCTCATCCTGAAGTACTGCTGAAACAGTTCGTCATCCAGACGGAGCTCTTGGACCAGAACGTGGTATTCTCCCCGTTGCAGACGTTTTCGGAGTATCGGATGTACCCAACAGCGACGCACACAACGTCGCCTCCCGAGATACAATGCATATACCAATGCCACCCTTGCTACCAAACCGGCATCCATTTTGGCTAGAGTGGATAGAAGAACCGGGATTTTTTTTAGTTTACTATGTCCGGGGCGGGACATTCATGTGATTGGTTGTTGGTCGCGTTGCTCGCGTTCACTCCCCCAAGCTCCAGACACGCCCAACGCTAAGCGTTAACGCCCGCGGCCGTGTGTAGGGGCCATTAGGCTGAGTGAAGCAGGCAGGACCCAAATGCAGAATAAACAGAACATTATTTCATTATTTCAAGGATTTTAAGGAACAAAACAGAACCCTAACTCGTGAACACAGTCAACGACAAACAATGAACCAACAATGACAGACAGAAAAACCAGAACTTCAATACACACACGACTAATCACACAAACAAGACACAGGTGAGGAGGGAGGAGAAAACACAGGGGCACCAGGTGAACACAATCGGGTAATCAGGTAGGAGGGGAAACAGACAGAAAGCAACAGGCAAGACAGGAGTGAAGACTTTTAAGAATATAACATGAAACCAAAGACAGAAAAAGACAACACAAAACACAACACAGACAGATCGTGACATTACCCCCCCCCCCCCCCTCAAGGGACGGATCCCAGACGTCCCAAAACACAAAAAAGTCCAACAAACGTCCAAAAAAAACGTCCAGCAGGGGGGGGGTGGAGGGGGTCTGGAGGACGGGTTTGGACTGACAGCCCAGGAGCACAGCGGAGGACCCGGAAGGGATCTCGGGCGGACGGCCCGGGGGCAAGGCAGAGTCCGCGGTGGGGGTCTCAGGCGGACGACAAGGTAGAGTTCACAAAGGGGCGAAGGCCACAGTGGGCGAACTCAGGGGGCCGGGCATGCGGGCGAAGGCAGCGGCTGGAAGAGTCAGGGGGGCCGGGCCCGAGGGCGAGTAGCACGGCCGGGAAAGTCTGGGGTTCGGGCTCGAGGGCGAAGACCGTGGCTGGGGAACTCAGGGGGCCGGGCACAAGGACGGGCAGGAGCTGGTGGAACGCCTGTCGGGTCAGACGTAGACGAGACCCTGGACGGAACCTGGGCTGGTGTTGATGGGACCCGAAACAGGACAGGACACAGTGTTGGCAGGAAACCCGGCAGAAGAGTAGTCGGCGGAACTGAAACATGTTGTTGTTCCACTGACTGAATGATGAGGGACTGAAACATGTTGTTGTTCCACTGACTGAATGATGAGGGACTGAAATATGTTGTTGTTCCACTGACTGAATGATGAGGGACTGAAACATGTTGTTGTTGTTGTTGTTGTTGTTGTTGTTGTTGTTGTTGTTGTTGTTGTTCCACTGACTGAATGATGAGGGACTGAAATATGTTGTTGTTCCACTGACTGAATGATGAGGGACTGAAACATGTTGTTGTTGTTGTTGTTGTTCCACTGACTGAATGATGAGGGACTGAAACATGTTGTTGTTCCACTGACTGAATGATGAGGGACTGAAACATGTTGTTGTTGTTCCACTGACCGAATGATGAGGGACTGAAACATGTTGTTGTTCCACTGACTGAATGATCAGGGACTGAAACATGTTGTTGTTGTTCCACTGACCGAATGATGAGGGACTGAAACATGTTGTTGTTGTTGTTGTTCCACTGACCGAATGATGAGGGACTGAAACATGTTGTTGTTGTTGTTGTTCCACTGACTGAATGATGAGGGACTGAAACATGTTGTTGTTGTTGTTGTTGTTGTTCCACTGACCGAATGATGAGGGACTGAAACATGTTGTTGTTCCACTGACTGAGTGATGAGGGACTGAAACATGTTGTTGTTGTTGTTGTTGTTGTTGTTGTTGTTGTTGTTGTTCCACTGACTGAATGATGAGGGACTGAAACATGTTGTTGTTGTTGTTCCACTGACTGAATGATGAGGGACTGAAACATGTTGTTGTTGTTGTTCCACTGACTGAATGATGAGGGACTGAAACATGTTGTTGTTGTTCCACTGACTGAATGATGAGGGACTGAAACATGTTGTTGTTGTTGTTGTTGTTGTTCCACTGACTGAATGATGAGGGACTGAAACATGTTGTTGTTCCACTGACTGAATGATGAGGGACTGAAACATGTTGTTGTTGTTCCACTGACTGAATGATGAGGGACTGAAACATGTTGTTGTTGTTGTTCCACTGACTGAATGATGAGGGACTGAAACATGTTGTTGTTGTTCCACTGACTGAATGATGAGGTACTGAAACATGTTGTTGTTCCACTGACTGAATGATGAGGGACTGAAACATGTTGTTGTTGTTGTTGTTGTTGTTGTTGTTGTTGTTGTTGTTCCACTGACTGAATGATGAGGGACTGAAACATGTTGTTGTTGTTCCACTGACTGAATGATGAGGGACTGAAAGATGTTGTTGTTGTTCCACTGACTGAATGATGAGGTACTGAAACATGTTGTTGTTGTTCCACTGACTGAATGATGAGGGACTGAAACATGTTGTTGTTGTTCCACTGACTGAATGATGAGGGACTGAAACATGTTGTTGTTGTTCCACTGACTGAATGATGAGGGACTGAAACATGTTGTTGTTGTTCCACTGACTGAATGATGAGGGACTGAAACATGTTGTTGTTGTTCCACTGACTGAATGATGAGGAACTGAAACATGTTGTTGTTGTTCCACTGACTGAATGATGAGGAACTGAAACATGTTGTTGTTGTTCCACTGACTGAATGATGAGGAACTGAAACATGTTGTTGTTCCACTGACTGAATGATGAGGGACTGAAACATGTTGTTGTTGTTGTTGTTCCACTGACTGAATGATGAGGCACTGAAACATGTTGTTGTTGTTCCACTGACTGAATGATGAGGGACTGAAAGATGTTGTTGTTCCACTGACTGAATGATGAGGGACTGAAACATGTTGTTGTTGTTCCACTGACTGAATGATGAGGGACTGAAACATGTTGTTGTTGTTCCACTGACTGAATGATGAGGGACTGAAAGATGTTGTTGTTGTTCCACTGACTGAATGATGAGGGACTGAAACATGTTGTTTTTCCACTGACTGAATGATGAGGGACTGAAACATGTTGTTGTTGTTCCACTGACTGAATGATGAGGGACTGAAACATGTTGTTGTTGTTCCACTGACTGAATGATGAGGGACTGAAACATGTTGTTGTTCCACTGACTGAATGATGAGGGACTGAAACATGTTGTTGTTCCACTGACTGAATGATGAGGGACTGAAATATGTTGTTGTTCCACTGACTGAATGATGAGGGACTGAAACATGTTGTTGTTGTTGTTGTTGTTGTTGTTGTTGTTGTTCCACTGACTGAATGATGAGGGACTGAAATATGTTGTTGTTCCACTGACTGAATGATGAGGGACTGAAACATGTTGTTGTTGTTGTTCCACTGACTGAATGATGAGGGACTGAAACATGTTGTTGTTGTTGTTCCACTGACTGAATGATGAGGGACTGAAACATGTTGTTGTTCCACTGACTGAATGATGAGGGACTGAAACATGTTGTTGTTGTTGTTCCACTGACTGAATGATGAGGGACTGAAACATGTTGTTGTTGTTGTTGTTGTTCCACTGACTGAATGATGAGGGACTGAAACATGTTGTTGTTGTTCCACTGACTGAATGATGAGGGACTGAAACATGTTGTTGTTGTTGTTGTTGTTGTTCCACTGACTGAATGATGAGGGACTGAAACATGTTGTTGTTCCACTGACTGAATGATGAGGGACTGAAACATGTTGTTGTTGTTCCACTGACTGAATGATGAGGGACTGAAACATGTTGTTGTTGTTGTTCCACTGACTGAATGATGAGGGACTGAAACATGTTGTTGTTGTTCCACTGACTGAATGATGAGGTACTGAAACATGTTGTTGTTCCACTGACTGAATGATGAGGGACTGAAACATGTTGTTGTTGTTGTTGTTGTTGTTGTTGTTGTTGTTGTTCCACTGACTGAATGATGAGGGACTGAAACATGTTGTTGTTGTTCCACTGACTGAATGATGAGGGACTGAAAGATGTTGTTGTTGTTCCACTGACTGAATGATGAGGTACTGAAACATGTTGTTGTTGTTCCACTGACTGAATGATGAGGGACTGAAACATGTTGTTGTTGTTCCACTGACTGAATGATGAGGGACTGAAACATGTTGTTGTTGTTCCACTGACTGAATGATGAGGGACTGAAACATGTTGTTGTTGTTCCACTGACTGAATGATGAGGGACTGAAACATGTTGTTGTTGTTCCACTGACTGAATGATGAGGAACTGAAACATGTTGTTGTTGTTCCACTGACTGAATGATGAGGAACTGAAACATGTTGTTGTTGTTCCACTGACTGAATGATGAGGAACTGAAACATGTTGTTGTTCCACTGACTGAATGATGAGGGACTGAAACATGTTGTTGTTGTTGTTGTTCCACTGACTGAATGATGAGGCACTGAAACATGTTGTTGTTGTTCCACTGACTGAATGATGAGGGACTGAAAGATGTTGTTGTTCCACTGACTGAATGATGAGGGACTGAAACATGTTGTTGTTGTTCCACTGACTGAATGATGAGGGACTGAAACATGTTGTTGTTGTTCCACTGACTGAATGATGAGGGACTGAAAGATGTTGTTGTTGTTCCACTGACTGAATGATGAGGGACTGAAACATGTTGTTTTTCCACTGACTGAATGATGAGGGACTGAAACATGTTGTTGTTGTTCCACTGACTGAATGATGAGGGACTGAAACATGTTGTTGTTGTTCCACTGACTGAATGATGAGGGACTGAAACATGTTGTTGTTCCACTGACTGAATGATGAGGGACTGAAACATGTTGTTGTTCCACTGACTGAATGATGAGGGACTGAAATATGTTGTTGTTCCACTGACTGAATGATGAGGGACTGAAACATGTTGTTGTTGTTGTTGTTGTTGTTGTTGTTGTTGTTGTTCCACTGACTGAATGATGAGGGACTGAAATATGTTGTTGTTCCACTGACTGAATGATGAGGGACTGAAACATGTTGTTGTTGTTGTTCCACTGACTGAATGATGAGGGACTGAAACATGTTGTTGTTGTTGTTGTTGTTCCACTGACTGAATGATGAGGGACTGAAACATGTTGTTGTTCCACTGACTGAATGATGAGGGACTGAAACATGTTGTTGTTGTTCTACTGACCGAATGATGAGGGACTGAAACATGTTGTTGTTCCACTGACTGAATGATGAGGGACTGAAACATGTTGTTGTTGTTCCACTGACCGAATGATGAGGGACTGAAACATGTTGTTGTTGTTGTTGTTCCACTGACCGAATGATGAGGGACTGAAACATGTTGTTGTTGTTGTTCCACTGACTGAATGATGAGGGACTGAAACATGTTGTTGTTGTTGTTGTTGTTGTTGTTCCACTGACCGAATGATGAGGGACTGAAACATGTTGTTGTTCCACTGACTGAGTGATGAGGGACTGAAACATGTTGTTGTTGTTGTTGTTGTTCCACTGACTGAATGATGAGGGACTGAAACATGTTGTTGTTGTTCCACTGACTGAATGATGAGGGACTGAAACATGTTGTTGTTGTTCCACTGACTGAATGATGAGGGACTGAAACATGTTGTTGTTGTTGTTGTTGTTCCACTGACTGAATGATGAGGGACTGAAACATGTTGTTGTTGTTCCACTGACTGAATGATGAGGGACTGAAACATGTTGTTGTTGTTCCACTGACCGAATGATGAGGGACTGAAACATGTTGTTGTTGTTGTTGTTCCACTGACCGAATGATGAGGGACTGAAACATGTTGTTGTTGTTGTTCCACTGACTGAATGATGAGGGACTGAAACATGTTGTTGTTGTTGTTGTTGTTGTTGTTGTTCCACTGACCGAATGATGAGGGACTGAAACATGTTGTTGTTCCACTGACTGAGTGATGAGGGACTGAAACATGTTGTTGTTGTTGTTGTTGTTCCACTGACTGAATGATGAGGGACTGAAACATGTTGTTGTTGTTCCACTGACTGAATGATGAGGCACTGAAACATGTTGTTGTTGTTCCACTGACTGAATGATGAGGGACTGAAAGATGTTGTTGTTCCACTGACTGAATGATGAGGGACTGAAACATGTTGTTGTTGTTCCACTGACTGAATGATGAGGGACTGAAACATGTTGTTGTTGTTCCACTGACTGAATGATGAGGGACTGAAAGATGTTGTTGTTGTTCCACTGACTGAATGATGAGGGACTGAAACATGTTGTTTTTCCACTGACTGAATGATGAGGGACTGAAACATGTTGTTGTTGTTCCACTGACTGAATGATGAGGGACTGAAACATGTTGTTGTTGTTCCACTGACTGAATGATGAGGGACTGAAACATGTTGTTGTTCCACTGACTGAATGATGAGGGACTGAAACATGTTGTTGTTCCACTGACTGAATGATGAGGGACTGAAATATGTTGTTGTTCCACTGACTGAATGATGAGGGACTGAAACATGTTGTTGTTGTTGTTGTTGTTGTTGTTGTTGTTCCACTGACTGAATGATGAGGGACTGAAATATGTTGTTGTTCCACTGACTGAATGATGAGGGACTGAAACATGTTGTTGTTGTTGTTCCACTGACTGAATGATGAGGGACTGAAACATGTTGTTGTTGTTGTTCCACTGACTGAATGATGAGGGACTGAAACATGTTGTTGTTCCACTGACTGAATGATGAGGGACTGAAACATGTTGTTGTTGTTGTTCCACTGACTGAATGATGAGGGACTGAAACATGTTGTTGTTGTTGTTGTTGTTCCACTGACTGAATGATGAGGGACTGAAACATGTTGTTGTTGTTCCACTGACTGAATGATGAGGGACTGAAACATGTTGTTGTTGTTGTTGTTGTTGTTCCACTGACTGAATGATGAGGGACTGAAACATGTTGTTGTTCCACTGACTGAATGATGAGGGACTGAAACATGTTGTTGTTGTTCCACTGACTGAATGATGAGGGACTGAAACATGTTGTTGTTGTTGTTCCACTGACTGAATGATGAGGGACTGAAACATGTTGTTGTTGTTCCACTGACTGAATGATGAGGTACTGAAACATGTTGTTGTTCCACTGACTGAATGATGAGGGACTGAAACATGTTGTTGTTGTTGTTGTTGTTGTTGTTGTTGTTGTTGTTGTTGTTCCACTGACTGAATGATGAGGGACTGAAACATGTTGTTGTTGTTCCACTGACTGAATGATGAGGGACTGAAAGATGTTGTTGTTGTTCCACTGACTGAATGATGAGGTACTGAAACATGTTGTTGTTGTTCCACTGACTGAATGATGAGGGACTGAAACATGTTGTTGTTGTTCCACTGACTGAATGATGAGGGACTGAAACATGTTGTTGTTGTTCCACTGACTGAATGATGAGGGACTGAAACATGTTGTTGTTGTTCCACTGACTGAATGATGAGGGACTGAAACATGTTGTTGTTGTTCCACTGACTGAATGATGAGGAACTGAAACATGTTGTTGTTGTTCCACTGACTGAATGATGAGGAACTGAAACATGTTGTTGTTGTTCCACTGACTGAATGATGAGGAACTGAAACATGTTGTTGTTCCACTGACTGAATGATGAGGGACTGAAACATGTTGTTGTTGTTGTTGTTCCACTGACTGAATGATGAGGCACTGAAACATGTTGTTGTTGTTCCACTGACTGAATGATGAGGGACTGAAAGATGTTGTTGTTCCACTGACTGAATGATGAGGGACTGAAACATGTTGTTGTTGTTCCACTGACTGAATGATGAGGGACTGAAACATGTTGTTGTTGTTCCACTGACTGAATGATGAGGGACTGAAAGATGTTGTTGTTGTTCCACTGACTGAATGATGAGGGACTGAAACATGTTGTTTTTCCACTGACTGAATGATGAGGGACTGAAACATGTTGTTGTTGTTCCACTGACTGAATGATGAGGGACTGAAACATGTTGTTGTTGTTCCACTGACTGAATGATGAGGGACTGAAACATGTTGTTGTTCCACTGACTGAATGATGAGGGACTGAAACATGTTGTTGTTCCACTGACTGAATGATGAGGGACTGAAATATGTTGTTGTTCCACTGACTGAATGATGAGGGACTGAAACATGTTGTTGTTGTTGTTGTTGTTGTTGTTGTTGTTCCACTGACTGAATGATGAGGGACTGAAATATGTTGTTGTTCCACTGACTGAATGATGAGGGACTGAAACATGTTGTTGTTGTTGTTCCACTGACTGAATGATGAGGGACTGAAACATGTTGTTGTTGTTGTTGTTGTTCCACTGACTGAATGATGAGGGACTGAAACATGTTGTTGTTCCACTGACTGAATGATGAGGGACTGAAACATGTTGTTGTTGTTCTAACTGACCGAATGATGAGGGACTGAAACATGTTGTTGTTCCACTGACTGAATGATGAGGGACTGAAACATGTTGTTGTTGTTCCACTGACCGAATGATGAGGGACTGAAACATGTTGTTGTTGTTGTTGTTCCACTGACCGAATGATGAGGGACTGAAACATGTTGTTGTTGTTGTTCCACTGACTGAATGATGAGGGACTGAAACATGTTGTTGTTGTTGTTGTTGTTGTTGTTCCACTGACCGAATGATGAGGGACTGAAACATGTTGGTTGTTCCACTGACTGAGTGATGAGGGACTGAAACATGTTGTTGTTGTTGTTGTTGTTCCACTGACTGAATGATGAGGGACTGAAACATGTTGTTGTTGTTCCACTGACTGAATGATGAGGGACTGAAACATGGTTGTTGTTGTTCCACTGACTGAATAATGAGGGACTGAAACATGTTGTTGTTGTTGTTCCACTGACTGAATGATGAGGGACTGAAACATGTTGTTGTTGTTGTTGTTGTTGTTGTTCCACTGACTGAATGATGAGGGACTGAAACATGTTGTTGTTCCACTGACTGAATGATGAGGGACTGAACATGTTGTTGTTGTTCCACTGACTGAATGATGAGGGACTGAAACATGTTGTTGTTCCACTGACTGAATGATGAGGGACTGAAACATGTTGTTGTTGTTGTTGTTGTTCCACTGACTGAATGATGAGGGACTGAAACATGTTGTTGTTGTTCCACTGACTGAATGATGAGGGACTGAAAGATGTTGTTGTTGTTCCACTGACTGAATGATGAGGTACTGAAACATGTTGTTGTTGTTGTTCCACTGACTGAATGATGAGGGACTGAAACATGTTGTTGTTGTTCACTGACTGAATGATGAGGACTGAAACATGTTGTTGTTGTTCCACTGACTGAATGATGAGGGACTGAAACATGTTGTTGTTGTTTCCACTGACTGAATGATGAGGAACTGAAACATGTTGTTGTTCCACTGACTGAATGATGAGGGACTGAAACAGTTGTTGTTGTTCCACTGACTGAATGATGAGGGACTGAAACATGTTGTTGTTGTTCCACTGACTGAATGATGAGGGACTGAAACATGTTGTTGTTTGTTCCACTGACTGAATGATGAGGGACTGAAACATGTTGTTGTTCCACTGACTGAATGATGAGGGACTAACTTGTCACTACTGATGATTGCTGATTTTGTTCCACTGACTGAATGATGAGGGACTGAAACATGTTGTTGTTGTTCCACTGACTGAATGATGAGGGACTGAAACATGTTGTTGTTGTTCCACTGACTGAATGATGAGGGACTGAAACATGTTGTTGTTGTTCCACTGACTGAATGATGAGGAACTGAAACATGTTGTTGTTGTTCCACTGACTGAATGAGGAACTGAAACATGTTGTTGTTGTTCCACTGACTGAATGATGAGGGACTGAAACATGTTTGTTGTTGTTGTTCCACTGACTGAATGATGAGGGACTGAAACATGTTGTTGTTGTTGTTGTTGTTCCACTGACTGAATGATGAGGGACTGAAACATGTTGTTGTTCCACTGACTGAATGATGAGGGACTGAAACATGTTGTTGTTGTTCTACTGACCGAATGATGAGGGACTGAAACATGTTGTTGTTGTTGTTGTTGTTGTTGTTGTTGTTGTTGTTGTTGTTGTTCCACTGACTGAATGATGAGGGACTGAAACATGTTGTTGTTGTTCCACTGACTGAATGATGAGGGACTGAAAGATGTTGTTGTTGTTCCACTGACTGAATGATGAGGTACTGAAACATGTTGTTGTTGTTCCACTGACTGAATGATGAGGGACTGAACATGTTGTGTTGTTCCACTGACTGAATGATGAGGGACTGAAACATGTTGTTGTTGTTCCACTGACTGAATGATGAGGGACTGAAACATGTTGTTGTTGTTCCACTGACTGAATGATGAGGGACTGAAACATGTTGTTGTTGTTCCACTGACTGAATGATGAGGAACTGAAACATGTTGTTGTTGTTCCACTGACTGAATGATGAGGAACTGAAACATGTTGTTGTTGTTCCACTGACTGAATGATGAGGAACTGAAACATGTTGTTGTTCCACTGACTGAATGATGAGGGACTGAAACATGTTGTTGTGTTGTTGTTTCCACTGACTGAATGATGAGGCACTGAAACATGTTGTTGTTGTTCCACTGACTGAATGATGAGGGACTGAAAGATGTTGTTGTTCCACTGACTGAATGATGAGGACTGAAACATGTTGTGTTGTTCCACTGACTGAATGATGAGGGACTGAAACATGTTGTTGTTGTTCCACTGACTGAATGATGAGGGACTGAAAGATGTTGTTGTTGTTCCACTGACTGAATGATGAGGGACTGAAACATGTTGTTTTTCCACTGACTGAATGATGAGGGACTGAAACATGTTGTTGTTGTTCCACTGACTGAATGATGAGGGACTGAAACATGTTGTTGTTGTTCCACTGACTGAATGATGAGGGACTGAAACCTGTTGTTGTTCCACTGACTGAATGATGAGGGACTGAAACATGTTGTTGTTCCACTGACTGAATGATGAGGACTGAAATATGTTGTTGTTCCACTGACTGAATGATGAGGGACTGAAACATGTTGTTGTTGTTGTTGTTGTTGTTGTTGTTGTTGTTGTTCCACTGACTGAATGATGAGGGACTGAAATATGTTGTTGTTCCACTGACTGAATGATGAGGGACTGAAACATGTTGTTGTTGTTGTTCCACTGACTGAATGATGAGGGACTGAAACATGTTGTTGTTGTTGTTGTTGTTCCACTGACTGAATGATGAGGGACTGAAACATGTTGTTGTTCCACTGACTGAATGATGAGGGACTGAAACATGTTGTTGTTGTTCTACTGACCGAATGATGAGGGACTGAAACATGTTGTTGTTCCACTGACTGAATGATGAGGGACTGAAACATGTTGTTGTTGTTCCACTGACCGAATGATGAGGGACTGAAACATGTTGTTGTTGTTGTTGTTCCACTGACCGAATGATGAGGGACTGAAACATGTTGTTGTTGTTGTTCCACTGACTGAATGATGAGGGACTGAAACATGTTTGTTGTTGTTGTTGTTGTTGTTGTTGTTCCACTGACCGAATGATGAGGGACTGAAACATGTTGTTGTTCCACTGACTGAGTGATGAGGGACTGAAACATGTTGTTGTTGTTGTTGTTGTTCCACTGACTGAATGATGAGGGACTGAAACATGTTGTTGTTGTTCCACTGACTGAATGATGAGGGACTGAAACATGTTGTTGTTGTTCCACTGACTGAATAATGAGGGACTGAAACATGTTGTTGTTGTTGTTCCACTGACTGAATGATGAGGGACTGAAACATGTTGTTGTTGTTGTTGTTGTTGTTGTTGTTCCACTGACTGAATGATGAGGGACTGAAACATGTTGTTGTTCCACTATTGACTGAATGATGAGGGACTGAAACATGTTTGTTGTTGTTCCACTGACTGAATGATGAGGGACTGAAACATGTTGTTTGTTCCACTGACTGAATGATGAGGGACTGAAAACATGTTGTTGTTGTTGTTGTTGTTCCACTGACTGAATGATAGGGACTGAAACATGTTGTTGTTGTTCCACTGACTGAATATGAGGGACTGAAAGATGTTGTTGTTGTTCCACTGACTGAATGATTAGGTACTGAAACATGTTGTTGTTGTTGTTCCACTGACTGAATGATGAGGGACTGAAACATGTTGTTGTTGTTCCACTGACTGAATGATGAGGGACTGAAACATGTTGTTGTTGTTCCACTGACTGAATGATGAGGGACTGAAACATGTTTGTTGTTGTTCCACTGACTGAATGATGAGGAACTGAAACATGTTGTTGTTCCACGACTGAATGATGAGGGACTGAAACATGTTTGTTGTTGTTCCACTGACTGAATGATGAGGGACTGAAACATGT
>JAMFTG010001974.1:37500-51521 GCA_023974075.1 Chaenocephalus aceratus | reverse complement strand
ACGTCTGCACGAGATGCTTTCTGACGCTATGGGTGTTTGTACGTGTTGGTGAATATGTAAATATGATGTCCTCTGTTGTTTGTTTTTATGTTGTTTTCAAGTTTCATGTGGAACTAAATTGATGCAGGTCTCCCTGTAGAGAGATCCATAGCCGCGTTCACACCGCAGGACTTTCCCTGGTTCTTTAGTTCTTTAGTTCCGTTAGTACCAATAATGTCGCGTTCACACCGCCGGGACTACTCAGTGCCGGGAACTCTTTTGGAACTTTTTAGCCCCTGCTAGAGAGGTGGTACGAACCTGGTGACAAAAGAGTGCCAATTTCTATTCTATTTCTATTGGCTGGGCGAATTGCAAACCACGCCCCGTTAGACTCTGAATTTGTTTTGTTAGGCAGCCATTTTTTTCCTCGCTACAAAACCACATCCACACCTGAGCAGTTCTGACCACACGTACTGCAGCACCGGAGCGGTGGGATGATGAGGAAGTGTCGGCGCTTCTGGCAATTTACTCCGAGGACGGGATGCAGCAGCTTCTCCAGAAAGCAGTTCCCAACTCCAAATGTTTTGAGCGATGTTCGCTACTTGAGCTGGGAATCGTGCACAGTGCACACGGATGCCGGGTAAAAATAAAGAAACTCAGGCAGGACTATAAAACAATTAAAGACCACAATAATAAGAGTGGTAACGATTTTCTATTGTTATTATTATGTTTTTTAATACTGACACCTAACTTGCACTGAGGCGTGTCTGCTGCTATATATATTGCCACTGTTACATTGTTTTGAAACTACTTACACTTTATTTTACATTTCACACTGTATTTTAACTTCAATTTACATGCATACGACACACCTGGAACAGCATGATGCCGTTATTGTTATGTCTTGACTGTGCAATAAAACAAACAAACTGGCGAAGCTTTATTTATTGTGTCCCACCCCACATGTGCAGAATAGAAGAATGTGAGAGCAGACAGAAACACAAGTGTTACACACAAACACAAGTCATTTATCATGTCATTTGTTTTAGATAAATAAGGGAAAAACACCAAACAAGGGTTGATGTCCTTTTCCAAAATCAGCCTGAGGGGGTAATATATAATAAATACATAAAGATAAAGTCCATTGTTATAATGGGGTATTTTATTTGTAAAGTACCCTTATGAACTCCATCATGTCTGAGGTCGGAAAGTAAACAAACGCCTCATACAGCGGATGGGCTTTATACCCCCTCCCCCCCGTGTAGTTCTTCTTCTCTCGTTTTTTTTGTTGTACTCGCCGTGAAGTGGTTTTGCGGCCTGCCAGTAAACCCAGAGAAGAAGAAGACGAAGTGACGTCAGCGTAATCGTGCCTCAGGGAAAGTACTACTGCGGTGTGAATGCGATTGGCACTAGCCCCCTGGCGGATTTAGTGCCGTGGTACTTTAGTGCCGGCACTAAAGTACCGCAAGTCCTGCGGTGTGAAAGCGGCTAATGTACCCTTCAGAATATATCTCAATTACAGTATGACAGGGGTGGTTCTAGGGGGGGGGGGGCAGTGCCCCCCTAACACTGACCTCTGACCCCCCTTTTTTAAATGTATATTTTCTGGTACTCGCAGGATTGTGTTGCTGTAATGTGAGATTGTGCAGACACCCTGATGTAAAGTAGAGATGTAACTGCTCATTGCCTTTACTTTGATATGAATATGGTGTTAGTGCAAACATTGCACGATAACTTAAGCTGAAGCTAACAGTAGGGTTGGGTACCGAGAACCGGTTCCGGTTCGGAACCGGTTCCAACATTTCGATTCCAACGGCATCATTTAGAAATGTGAATTTCGGTTCCGCTTTTCGATTCCTGAGGAAATGTTCCTCTCCGCTCTCCGTAGCCTCCTGTGTGACTGCAGCGGGGCGGGACATGTAGCGTTGTATCTACACTTCCTACAGCGTACCCTGAGACCAGGGCCGGCCCGTCGCACTGGCATTATAAATGTTCGCCTAGGGCCCAGATCTGTGGAGGCGCTGCGCTGGACAGCTCTGGGAGGGAAAACAAATGTTTTGACCGTTGGTGCTCATCCTGATGTTCGGCCTTGATGTAACAACATTCATAATTAAGTAAATGTAACACCCTTTTCATCCCGGTTACACGTTTCATTTCGCCCTGTACGATGGGCGCTGCAAGTGATGAAAATGGGGGATGTTGGCTTATCTGGCGCCCGCAGCTCACAGCCACAGTGCGAGAGAGCGTGGGGGCGAGCGAGGGAGAAAGGGAGGGCGCTGTTGTTATTAGCATCTGGTGCTAGCTGCTCTAACGGAAGAAGAAGATGTTTCTCCATGATGTGGAGGAGAGTCCTCTCCAGTCAGACTGAGGCTGATAGCTTCAGCTCAGTGAGGTGAAGGACTCTGAGTGTTCAGATAGTTCACTTTAGTCTCAGTTATCTCAGTGGGTCTCAAACGGTTTGATCACGATGTATGTAAACACATATTTCCAAGGCACTCTTTTATAATGATTGGGATAAAACAGGTTTGAAATCATTCCAATGTAAACTATAGGACAGTAACCAGACACATCGTTTAAACTGGAGAGATAAAAAAATATGCATAAATAAAATAGTAAAATAAGATATGAATGAACAACAAAAATAAAATGCGTTACATGTAGGCTATTTGTCATTTAATTATTAAAATGTAAACCGATCTTTTTCATCTGGGTGTTTGGAGTTGTACCCCTAGATCTAGTCTCTAGTAATTCTGCGTGTGCCCCAGATTGAAGCATTTTACTTCAAAAATGTTCAAACCTTTCTTCCCGGTACGCCTGAGAGGCAGATGCTTGTTTTTCTCAACAAGAACTGTTTTTAAAAGTTGGACTGTTGCACTGCTGTAGCTTCGGTGGTTCTCAGGTTACAGTTACAGAGCAGTGAATATAATCAGACTGATTCATGTGAATATTACTTTAAACTAACCTGTGTAAAAGTTTCTCGAATAAATGTAATTTTTTTGGTGGAAGAAGCATGTATCATATTTTTACCCTGCCCCTCAAAGAATCGGAATCGAGAACCGTTAAGAACCGGAATCGAAAAGTAGAATCGGAATCAGAATCAGAATCGTGGAAATTCAAACGATACCCAACCCTAGCTAACAGTAATAACTATAAGATCTATCTGAAATAAATAAGTGTACTGAAACAAATACCAATAACTGCATTGCATTGTTTTCTTATGTGCAATTACTTCATACCGTCTAGTTTCTCTTTTTCGTCCTGCATTTATTGGCCCCCCTCAGAAAATAACTGGCCCCCCAGTCAAACTGGTCTAGAACCGCCACTGTCTGCACGGTGACCAAAGTGAAGGACAAAATGAATCCTAATAAAGTTATAACTTCCTGAAATCTATTTGAACTTTGCAAGATTTCCTCGAACCTCTTCAACCTATTGATCTGTGTACTAATATTGATCAGTGACGACCAGTAACTGAGTACTCGAGTATTGTTCTCAATCCTTCAGTATTTCCAGTTGCTGCTCTTCAATATTCCACTACGTCTCAAAGTCTGTTCTTTTTACGACATCTGAAAGCTTTCCCTTCAATATTAATATAATATAATATATGTAGACGAATGAAATGCAGTATCACACAGATGCTTGTGGGAACATCTTTGTTTCAAGTTCATCCAGATCTACAGCTCTCGCTACCTTCCTCTGATGTCTCCTGGGACTCAGAAGGCTGCTCTGATGTCTCCTGGGACTCAGAAGGCTGCTCTGATGTCTCCTGGGACTCAGAAGGCTGCTCTGATGTCTCCTGGGACTCAGAAGGCTGCTCTGATGTCTCCTGGGACTCAGAAGGCTGCTCTGATGTCTCCTGGGACTCAGAAGGCTGCTCTCAGCATCTCGACGTTATGACTTCTCTCAAAACTCTAAATATTTTTCTTAAAATACAAAATTCTGACTTTTTTCTCAGAATCTAAATATTCTGACTTTACTCAAAATTGGCTCTTTTCTCCATAAATAGATATAATGTAATAATAATACTTGGGTTATCTGTCAACCAAATACAAAACAAGTATTAGCAGAAATATATTGTGTTTTTAGTTTTTAAAGAAAGACGCTTTGTATTTCAGAGAGAAGGAGCAGAGTGCCTCGCGACACACACGAAGGCTTTACTTAATGACCGCTTAACACAAATCAGACCGATCAGTTGATTGGTTGATCAGTTGATCAGTTGATTGGTTGATTGGTTGCAACAGCTCACTGATCCCTGACGGCGGCCGACACGTCACTGACGTGCCTCGTCATCAGAACCATGGCGGACTGTGTGGAGGAGGAAGCTCTTCAGGGCAGCTGGTGAGCATCTCTCTCTCTCTCTCTCTCTCTCTCCTTCATCTCACCTGGACTCCTCTGTCGAACACCTGCGCGAGCTTCACCTGACCGGGTGTCCTGGTTCATATCTAAACAGTACGCTGCGTAGTTACTGTGTTCCTCTGGGTGCTACCCGTTAGCACATGCTAATGCTAATTAGCCTGGTTTGATTACATCCGTGTGTAGCCCATATACATCCGAGTTAAGAACATGAAGAGCTTCAGAGAAAGACCCGTCCAAGGATTCACGTTCCCATCACTTCATGTCTCGCATGAAGGGAAGCCTGTTAGCCAGCAAGCTAACAATAACTAGCCAGCAAGCTAACAATAACTAGCCGGTGTTTCTTCTTCCCTTTAAACCGAGGAGGCATCCTGTCAGTCCCTCCAGCGGGTCCAACGCACACACAGTGGGCCAACATAAAGCAATGGGTACTGTTCGAGGGCCGGACTGGTAACCACTTATTGAAATGAACTTATTAAACCTGGAACTAACACAATTTAACTTATTGCCTATAAAAACAACATTAAATAATCCGGTGCATTCATTTCCTATGGCTCTACTCACAGGCGCGCGTGAGGCTCAGGTGTGGGAAGGCTAAATAACTTTTTTTACCTGACTGTCCGGCATCTACAGAAAAGAGATCAGCTCGGTGAAAGCACCTGCTGACCAATCAGAGCTCAGTGTGCGGAGTTTAAATCTCTCAAGTCATATCACAGGAGAAAGGAAATACAGTTTAAACTGCCGTATGCAGGGAAGACGCCGACGTGTCGCACTTATCTTTCATATCACATCATCGATCAGATCATCGATCATATAATATCACAATATATCACATGTCTCCTGATCTGAGTCAGCCGTGTCTGGCCGTGCAGCACTCAGCGTCAGACTGGATGCAGGAGCATTATTTGAAGCATCACATTAAGTTCACGAAACACTCACATGTAATGAAAGTCAGATCGTGTGTTAGACGGGCCGTGATATCATAAAACGGTTGTACGCATTCAAACACTCGGTAGTTTATTATTTATTAGTTTATTTTATTTATATTTTGTAACCAGTTGTTCTGTATTCTCCGTGCAGCAAGCTAGTGGCTCGTATCCTGGATGATATGTTTAAGTCATGTTTAAAGTTCATATGTGTCTAATATTAGTTTACTTTTCATTAATGAAGTCTGACGCTGCGCTGTCAGTACACTTGTCCCTGTTTGTGATTGGTCAAATGTTGCTAACCCCGCCCCTTTCACCTGAACGCGCTCTCAGCTGGAGAGAGAAACCCTGGCTGGATTCACCGAGTTGATAACCAGTGTCGTGGGACCGCTTAGCGAGATCTCGTTTGTTAGGGTTAGTTAAGAGAACTCAGACGTATCCAGGGTCTGTGGAACTGGCTTCGTAGTGCACAGGGCACAGGTGGCTGCTAGCAGCGCTAATGTCAAAGACACAGACATTAAACATTATATTTTTATTTTACCAGGATGCAGTGACACAGCACCCACCGCCCCTGCTCTATCTGCAGCGTCTCAGAGTCTTTTCTTATGAGTACATTTCCCCACAGGCCAACAACAGCTTCAACAAAACTATTCCCCTCAGAGAGAAACCAAACATGCCCTGCTGTCGAGAGAGGAAGAGCAGAAGGAAGCATCCTTTAGACTCAGGGTGCTGCTCTGAGATGCTAGCTCAGACACTTGGCCTCTCATCAGGGTGCAAGGTCATCAATGTGTGGCTCCGGCTCTGAGCGGAGGAGACCCTCAGGATGGAGGAAGGTGTGAGAGCAATATACCGGAGGGCCAGATCTAATAGGAATTAGAAACGATCCTTCGGCCCGAAATGAAATCCACCACGGCCTGATTTGGCCCCCGGGCCTCGAGTTTGACACGAGTCTAACAACAGAAGGGTTCCTAAGCACATTCACCCAGGTGTTAGTCTGTACCAGTCTGTACCCAGGTGTTAGTCTGTACCCAGTCTGTACCCAGGTGTTAGACTGTACCCAGTCTGTACCCAGGTGTTAGACTGTACCCAGTCTGTACCCAGGTGTTAGACTGTACTCAAGTATTAATCTTTACCTAGTCTGTACCCAAGTACTAGTCAGTACTTATCTGTACCAAAGTACTTATCTCAGGTATTGGTATGTGAGTATTGCGCTCCCTCTCAGAGGTAGAGATCAAACTGTAATCAGTGAGAGCTTCAGTTCCATTTTACAGAGTGATGTTTAGAGTGGCATCATTATGTTCTCTTTTATAATTAATACATTACGTATCGTTACATTACGTATCGTTACATTACGTATCGTTACATTACGTATCGTTACATTACGTATCGTTACGTATCGTTACATTACGTATCGTTACATTACGTATCGTTACATTACGTATCGTTACGTATCGTTACATTACGTATCGTTACATTATCGTAATTACGTATCGTTACGTATCGTTACTTATTACGTATCGTTACATTACGTATCATTACGTTACGTATTTTTATTAGGGCTGTCAAGTTAACGTGTTAACGCAAAAAAAAATGAACGCCACTAATTATTTTAACGCGATTAACGCATGTGTATTGTTTGTCCTCGGTCGCCCCGTAGCTTCAGAGCGCATCGAGTTTAAAATACCGTCTACAAGATGATGCTGACAGCCCCGCTCCTGCCGCCTGCTTGCTGCAGACCACACTTCCACGCTCACCGGCAGGCACCGACTGGCTGTGTGTGTGTGTGTGTGTGTGTGGCAGCAGCACACTCAGCAGCATGATTGCAGCGTCCAGGCAGCTCCCGTTCGAGCATATGCCTTGAGTTGTCATTGTTCAAATGATAATAAACATTAGCATAAAGCACATGTTGATCAGAGTATTAAAACCTCTAAGGTTCATTTAGAGCAAATCAACAATGTGCGATTAACTATTTTAATCGACTGACAGCCCTAATCATTACGTTACGTATTGTTACGTTACGTATCGTTACATTTTGTATCATTACGTTACATTACGTATCGTTACATTACGTATCGTTACATTACGTATCGTTACGTATCGTTACATTACGTATCGTTACATTACTTACGTTACATTACGTATCGTTACGCTACATTACGTATCGTTACATTACGTATCGTTACATTACTTACGTTACGTTACATTACGTATCGTTACATTTTGTATCATTACGTTACGTATTGTTACGTTACGTATCATTACATTTGTATCATTACGTTACATTACGTATCGTTACATTACGTATCTTTACATTACGTATCGTTACGTTACTTACGTTACATTACGTATCGTTACATTACGTATCGTTACATTACTTACGTTACATTACGTATCGTTACATTACTTACGTATCGTTACATTACGTATCGTTACATTACTTACGTTACATTACGTATCGTTACGCTACATTACGTATCGTTACGCTACATTACGTTTCGTTACATTACGTATCGTTACATTACTTACGTTACGTTACATTACGTATCGTTACATTTTGTATCATTACGTTACGTATTGTTACGTTACGTATCATTACATTTTGTATCATTACGTTACATTACGTATCGTTACATTACGTATCTTTACATTACGTATCGTTACGTTACTTACGTTACGTTACATTACGTATCGTTACATTACTTACGTTACATTACGTATCGTTACATTACTTACGTATCGTTACATTACGTATCGTTACATTACTTACGTTACGTTACATTACGTATCGTTACATTACTTACGTTACGTTACATTACGTATCGTTACATTACGTATCGTTACATTACTTACGTTACGTTACATTACGTATCGTTACATTACGTATCGTTACATTACGTATCGTTACATTACGTATCGTTACATTACGTATCGTTACATTACTTACGTTACATTACGTATCGTTACGCTACATTACGTATCGTTACGCTACATTACGTATCGTTACATTACGTATCGTTACATTACTTACGTTACGTTACATTACGTATCGTTACATTACGTATCGTTACATTACTTACGTTACATTACGTATCGTTACATTACTTACGTTACATTACGTATCGTTACGCTACATTACGTATCGTTACGCTACATTACGTTTCGTTACATTACGTATCGTTACATTACTTACGTTACGTTACATTACGTATCGTTACATTTTGTATCATTACGTTACGTATTGTTACGTTACGTATCATTACATTTTGTATCATTACGTTACATTACGTATCGTTACATTACGTATCTTTACATTACGTATCGTTACGTTACTTACGTTACGTTACATTACGTATCGTTACATTACTTACGTTACATTACGTATCGTTACATTACTTACGTATCGTTACATTACGTATCGTTACATTACTTACGTTACGTTACATTACGTATCGTTACATTACTTACGTTACGTTACATTACGTATCGTTACATTACGTATCGTTACATTACTTACGTTACGTTACTTACGTATCGTTACATTACGTATCGTTACATTACGTATCGTTACATTACGTATCGTTACATTACTTACGTTACATTACGTATCGTTACATTACTTACGTTACGTTACATTACGTATCGTTACATTACTTACGTTACGTTACATTACGTATCGTTACATTACGTATCGTTACATTACTTACGTTACGTTACATTACGTATCGTTACATTACGTATCGTTACATTACGTATCGTTACATTACGTATCGTTACATTACTTACATTACGTATCGTTACATTACGTATCGTTACATTACTTACGTTACATTACTTACGTTACATTACGTATCGTTACGTAATGTAACGATACGTTGAAGTGCTGCTGAATTCGTAACAAAGATAACTCTATAAAGTGCTTTTTACATTTCTATCATGTTTTTTAAATACTTGATCATAACCTATGTATTTGTTAAGTCGCGTAGTTCATCTGAACCTGAAAGCATCTCAGCTGAGAGTCAGTGGAGGAAACGTTATTAAAACAACAACCGGTAACAAATACATTCGAGTCTAAAGCCTTCATTCACATGAAGCTGCAGGACTCAGCTCTGTCCTCTGAGCAGCTTCAAAGCTGCAGGATTCGGCTCTGTCCTCTGAGCAGCTTCAAAGCTGCAGGACTCAGCTCTGTCCTCTGAGCAGCTTCAAAGCTGCAGGACTCAGCTCTGTCCTCTGAGCAGCTTCAAAGCTGCAGGACTCAGCTCTGTCCTCTGAGCAGCTCGGTGAGTGTTGATCACTAAATATCACACATGTCTTTATCTCCGAGTTGATCGCCTGGGAACAGTTTGAGCTGCAGTCCAACACCTCCACTACATCTACTCAAGTACTACTTAGAGGTACTTCTACTTTAGTGAGTATACCATGTTCTGCTACTGTGTACTTATACTGCAGTTCAGAGGTACATGGTGTACTTATACTGCAGTTTAGAGGTACATGGTGTACTTCTACTGCAGTTCAGAGGTACATGGTGCACTTTTACTACAGTTCAGAGGTACATGGTGTACTTCTACTACAGTTCAGAGGTACATGGTGTACTTTTTACTACAGTTCAGAGGTACATGGTGTACTTCTACTACAGTTCAGAGGTACATGGTGTACTTTTACTACAGTTCAGAGGTACATGGTGTACTTATACTACAGTTCAGAGGTACATGGTGTACTTCTACTACAGTTCAGAGGTACATGGTGTACTTTTACTACAGTTCAGAGGTACATGGTGTACTTATACTGCAGTTCAGAGGTACATGGTGTACTTATACTGCAGTTCAGAGGTACATGGTGTACTTATACTACAGTTCAGAGGTACATGGTGTACTTATACTACAGTTCAGAGGTACATGGTGTACTTATACTACAGTTCAGAGGTACATGGTGTACTTCTACTACAGTTCAGAGGTACATAGTGTACTTTTACTACAGTTCAGAGGTACATGGTGTACTTTTACTACAGTTCAGAGGTACATGGTGTACTTTTACTACAGTTCAGAGGTACATGGTGTACTTTTACTACAGTTCAGAGGTACATGGTGTACTTATACTACAGTTCAGAGGTACATGTGTACTTCTACTACAGTTCAGAGGTACATAGTGTACTTTTACTACAGTTCAGAGGTACATGGTGTACTTCTACTACAGTTCAGAGGTACATGGTGTACTTTTACTACAGTTCAGAGGTACATGGTGTACTTTTACTACAGTTCAGAGGTACATGGTGTACTTATACTACAGTTCAGAGGTACATGGTGTACTTCTACTACAGTTCAGAGGTACATAGTGTACTTCTACTACAGTTCAGAGGTACATGGTGTACTTTTACTACAGTTCAGAGGTACATGGTGTACTTCTACTACAGTTCAGAGGTACATGGTGTACTTTTACTACAGTTCAGAGGTACATGGTGTACTTTTACTACAGTTCAGAGGTACATGGTGTACTTCTACTACAGTTCAGAGGTACATAGTGTACTTTACTACAGTTCAGAGGTACATGGTGTACTTTTACTACAGTTCAGAGGTACATGGTGTAACTTTTACTACAGTTCAGAGGTACATGGTGTACTTCTACTACAGTTCAGAGGTACAATGGTGTACTTTTACTACAGTTCAGAGGTACATGGTGTACTTTTACTACAGTTCAGAGGTACATGGAGTACTTCTACTACAGTTCAGAGGTACATGGTGTACTTTTTACTACAGTTCAGAGGTACATGGTGTACTTCTACTACAGTTCAGAGGTACATGGTGTACTTTTACTACAGTTCAGAGTACATGTGTACTTTTACTACAGTTCAGAGGTACATGGAGTACTTTCTACTACAGTTCAGAGGTACATGGTGTACTTTTTACTACAGTTCAGAGGTACATGGTGTACTTCTACTACAGTTCAGAGGTACATGGTGTACTTTTACTACAGTTCAGAGGTACATGGTGTACTTCTACTACAGTTCAGAGGTACATGGTGTACTTTTACTACAGTTCAGAGACATGGTGTACTTTACTACAGTTCAGAGGTACATGGTGTACTTCTACTACAGTTCAGAGGTACATGGTGTACTTTTACTACAGTTCAGAGGTACATGGTGTACTTCTACTACAGTTCAGAGGTACATGGTGTACTTTTACTACAGTTCAGAGGTACATGGAGTACTTCTACTACAGTTCAGAGGTACATGGTGTACTTTTACTACAGTTCAGAGGTACATGGTGTACTTCTACTACAGTTCAGAGGTACATGGTGTACTTTTACTACAGTTCAGAGGTACATGGTGTACTTCTACTACAGTTCAGAGGTACATGGTGTACTTTTACTACAGTTCAGAGGTACATGGTGTACTTTTACTACAGTTCAGAGGTACATGGTGTACTTCTACTACAGTTCAGAGTACATGGTGTACTTTTACTACAGTTCAGAGGTACATGGTGTACTTCTACTACAGTTCAGAGGTACATGGTGTACTTTTACTACAGTTCAGAGGTACATGGAGTACTTCTACTACAGTTTCAGAGGTACATGGTGTACTTTTACTACAGTTCAGAGGTACATGGTGTACTTCTACTACAGTTCAGAGGTACATGGTGTACTTTTTACTACAGTTCAGAGGTACATGGTGTACTTTTACTACAGTTCAGAGGTACATGGTGTACTTTTACTACAGTTCAGAGGTACATGGTGTACTTTTACTACAGTTCAGAGGTACATGGTGTACTTTTACTACAGTTCAGAGGTTACATGGTGCACTTTTACTACAGTTCAGAGGTACATGGTGTACTTCTACTACAGTTCAGAGGTACATGGTGTACTTCTACTACAGTTCAGAGGTACATGGTGTACTTTTACTACAGTTCAGAGGTACATGGTGTACTTCTACTACAGTTCAGAGGTACATGGTGTACTTCTACTACAGTTCAGAGGTACATGGTGTACTTCTACTACAGTTCAGAGGTACATAGTGTACTTCTACTACAGTTCAGAGGTACATGGTGTACTTCTACTACAGTTCAGAGGTACATGGTGTACTTCTACTACAGTTCAGAGGTACATAGTGTACTTTTACTACAGTTCAGAGGTACATGGTGTACTTTTACTACAGTTCAGAGGTACATGGTGTACTTCTACTACAGTTCAGAGGTACATGGTGTACTTTTACTACAGTTCAGAGGTACATGGTGTACTTCTACTACAGTTCAGAGGTATATAGTGTACTTTTACTACAGTTCAGAGGTACATGGTGTACTTTTACTACAGTTCAGAGGTACATGGTGTACTTCTACTACAGTTCAGAGGTACATGGTGTACTTTTACTACAGTTCAGAGGTACATGGTGTACTTCTACTACAGTTCAGAGGTACATGGTGTACTTTTACTACAGTTCAGAGGTACATGGTGTACTTATACTACAGTTCAGAGGTACATGGTGTACTTATACTACAGTTCAGAGGTACATGGTGTACTTCTACTACAGTTCAGAGGTACATGGTGTACTTATACTACAGTTCAGAGGTACATGGTGTACTTCTACTGCAGTTCAGAGGTACATGGTGTACTTTTACTGCAGTTCAGAGGTACATGGTGTACAGTAAATCCACAAGCTACCCTGCAGTATACAAAGTCCCTTAAACCTGATCTCCCCCCCCAGGGACCAGGATCTGATGGAGGCTCTGGACTCGGGCTCGGACATGGAGACTGAGAGGGGGTCCTCCAGGAGAGGGGGGTCCTCCAGGAGAGGGGGGTCCTCCAGGAGAGGGGGGTCCTCCAGGAGAGGGGGGTCCTCCAGGAGAGCTCGGCCCAGCACAGAGCCAAGATGTGGAAGGTGAGAGGAAAGCAGAACTCTTCAGTCGTCCTGCAGCGTCACAGCAGCTAACACTTCCTAAAGTGTCCCTTCCTAAAGTGTCCCCTTCCTAAAGTGTCCCTTCCTAAAGTGTCCCCTTCCTAAAGTGGTCCCCTTCCTAAAGTGTCCCTCTAAGTCCTTCCTAAAGTGTCCCTTCCTAAGTGTCCCTTCCTAAAGTGTCCCCCTTCCTAAAGTGTCCTTCTAAATGTCCCCTTCCTAAAGTGGTCCCCTTCCTAAGTGTCCCCTTCCTAAAGTGTCCCCTCCTAAAGTGTCCCCTTCCTAAAGTGTCCCTTCCTAAAGTGTCCCTTCCTAAAGTGTCCCCTTCCTAAAGTGTCCTTCCTAAAGTGTCCCCTTCCTAAAGTGCCCTTCCTAAAGTGTCCCTTCCTAAAGTGTCCCTTCCTAAAGTGTCCCCTTCCTAAAGTGTCCCTTCCTAAAGTGTCCCCTTCCTAAAGTGTCCCTTCCTAAAGTGTCCCTTCCTAAAGTGCCCCTTCCTAAAGTGTCCCTTCCTAAAGTGTCCCCTTCCTAAAGTGTCCCTTCCTAAAGTGTCCCTTCCTAAAGTGTTCCCCTTCCTAAAGTGTCCCTTCCTAAAGTGTCCCTTCCTAAAGTGTCCCCTTCCTAAAGTGTCCCCTTCCTAAAGTGTCCCTTCCTAAGTGTCCGCTTCCTAAGTGTCCTCTAAAGTGTCCCTTCCTAAAGTGCCCCTTCCTAAAGTGTCCCTTCCTAAAGTGTCCCCTTCCTAAAGTGTCCCTTCCTAAAGTGTCCCTTCCTAAAGTGTCCCTTCCTAAAGTGTCCCCTTCCTAAAGTGTCCCTTCCTAAAGTGTCCCTTCCTAAAGTGCCCCTTCCTAAAGTGTCCCTTCCTAAAGTGTCCCCTTCCTAAAGTGTCCCCT
>JAMFTG010001974.1:0-32500 GCA_023974075.1 Chaenocephalus aceratus | reverse complement strand
AGCGAGAGCGAGAGCGAGAGCGAGAGAGAGAGAGAGAGAGAGAGCGAGAGAGCGAGAGCGAGAGAGAGAGAGAGAGAGAGAGAGAGAGCGAGAGCGAGAGAGAGAGAGAGAGCGAGAGAGAGAGAGAGAGAGAGCGAGAGAGAGAGAGAGAGAGAGAGAGAGAGAGAGAGAGAGAGGTGTTTTTCTGGAAGCGCTAGTGAATGAGCATGAACTGAGTTTCACTTTAAATGGAAGACCCCCATAGGCCCGCCCGCCCACCCTACCGGTATCGGCCGTGATCGGCCCCAAAATTCCCGATCGAAGCATCGCTATTAAATATCCTCTCTCTGACTTCCCCTCAGAGAGGCCATCCTGACCCAGGAGGGAGACAGCCGAGAGGACATCATCAGTGAGTTCCACCTTTATCTGATTTCATCACTGGTTCGGAGGCCAACAGGTGCAAACACGGGGACACTAAAGAGTGACGCACACGGCTAGAGACCAGGGGACATTAAAGAGTGACGCACACGGCTAGAGACCAGGGGACATTAAAGAGTGACGCACACGGCTAGAGACCAGGGGACATTAAAGAGTGACGCACACGGCTAGAGACCAGGGGACACTAAAGAGTGACGCACACGGCTGGAGACCAGGGGACACTAAAGAGTGATGCACACGGCTAGAGACCAGGGGACACTAAAGAGTGACGCACACAGCTGGAGACCAGGGGACACTAAAGACTGACGCACACAGCTGGAGACCAGGGGACACTAAAGAGTGACGCACACAGCTGGGAGACCAGGGGACACTAAAGAGTGATGCACACGGCTAGAGACCAGGGGACACTAAAGAGTGACGCACACAGCTGGGAGACCAGGGGACACTAAAGAGTGACGCACACAGCTAGAGACCAGGGGACATTAAAGAGTGACGCACACGGCTAGAGACCAGGGGACATTAAAGAGTGACGCACACGGCTAGAGACCAGGGGACACTAAAGAGTGACGCACACAGCTGGAGACCAGGGGACACTAAGAGTGATGCACACGGCTAGAGACCAGGGGACACTAAAGAGTGACGCACACAGCTGGAGACCAGGGGACACTAAAGACTGACGCACACAGCTGGAGACCAGGGGACACTAAAGAGTGACGCACACAGCTGGGAGACCAGGGGACACTAAAGAGTGATGCACACGGCTAGAGACCAGGGGACACTAAAGAGTGACGCACACAGCTGGAGACCAGGGGACACTAAAGAGTGACGCACACGGCTAGAGACCAGGGGACACTAAAGAGTGACGCACACAGCTGGAGACCAGGGGACACTAAAGAGTGACGCACACGGCTAGAGACCAGGGACACTAAAGAGTGACGCACACAGCTGGAGACCAGGGGACACTAAAGAGTGACGCACACGGCTAGAGACCAGGGGACATTAAAGAGTGACGCACACGGCTAGAGACCAGGGGACACTAAAGAGTGACGCACACAGCTGGAGACCAGGGGACACTAAAGAGTGATGCACACGGCTAGAGACCAGGGGACACTAAAGAGTGACGCACACAGCTGGAGACCAGGGGACACTAAAGACTGACGCACACAGCTGGAGACCAGGGGACACTAAAGAGTGACGCACACAGCTGGAGACCAGGGGACACTAAAGACTGACGCACACAGCTGGAGACCAGGGGACACTAAAGAGTGACGCACACAGCTGGGAGACCAGGGGACACTAAAGACTGACGCACACAGCTGGAGACCAGGGGACACTAAAGAGTGACCACACAGCTGGAGACCAGGGGACACTAAAGAGTGACGCACACAGCTGGAGACCAGGGGACACTAAAGAGTGACGCACACGGCTAGAGACCAGGGGACACTAAAGAGTGACGCACACAGCTGGAGACCAGGGGACACTAAAGAGTGACGCACACGGCTAGAGACCAGGGGACATTAAAGAGTGACGCACACGGCTAGAGACCAGGGGACACTAAAGAGTGACGCACACAGCTGGAGACCAGGGGACACTAAAGAGTGATGCACACGGCTAGAGACCAGGGGACACTAAAGAGTGACGCACACAGCTGGAGACCAGGGGACACTAAAGACTGACGCACACAGCTGGAGACCAGGGACACTAAAGAGTGACGCACACAGCTGGAGACCAGGGGACACTAAAGACTGACGCACACAGCTGGAGACCAGGGGACACTAAAGAGTGACGCACACAGCTGGGAGACCGGGGCTGAAGTGGAATAGTCCGTTTCTCTCAGGACCTTCCTGACGGAGTGGAAGGTCCCGGAAGCCCCTCAGTGGCAGCCATGATAAGAGCTGGTTCCCTAGATGAAAGGAAAGGAGGTTTCAAGCTTCCTTTATAGCCTCCTTTAGCTTAGGAACCACTGGACCTCCCTCACCGACAGGAGAAGCGAAAATGCTGCCCCACAATGCATTGCAGCCGCAGCATGTGCCGTCACTCAACAGTCGGCCGTTCACGGAAACAACCGATGATGAGGAGAAATGATATCATGAACGTTACGGTGCTTATTAAGCTTCTTAAAGCGTAGGTGGTAAGTTACAAAGTGCTTTGTTCTGAACGTTCATCAGGATTATAACAAAGAGAGAAATATGAACGTTAGTTTTCACTGAAATGATCAATAAAGTCTCTCAGTCTTCACTGAGCTGTGTGGGGTTTGTTCAGCTGCTAGAGATGTCTGAGTGGTGATATACACAGAGACAGATGTTCAGGACTAACGTTTATAATAAATACATCTGTATTGATTTTAGATCTTTAGTTCATCAATCACACGTGTTGGATCGTTGGTGTTAACGTGGACCGGAGGGAGAGGGGGACGAGCAGAAGCTTCACTTTCCTTTTTTATTTCAGTTCCAGCTTTGGTCCTGAAGAATCTGTTCTCTTTGTCCCGTTCATAAAGCAAAACGCCTTCCTCGTCTTCCCTTGTCTCAGAAATGCTGGAGGAGTCTCCGTCCCACCTGGAGTCTGAGGACATCGAGGACCTGTTCTCTCTGGCGCAGTACTACCAGAGCAAGACTCCTCTGTCTCTGAGGAGGTGAGGCTCTTCGTCCCTGAGCTCTGAGCCATCATTACACCAGTGTATATTGTTTATACTACTTTTTATTTTCCATTTAGTTTGTAATCGTGAACTCTTTTCACGTGTAAGCGTCTCTCTGTAACCAAAGCAACCAAAGCATGGGTTACTAACGGTCCGTCTCCGTCTGCCAGATGAACCAGAACCTGTTTGGCAGCTCTCTGGTGGCTCTGAAGGAGGAGGACACGGACCTGAGTCAAGCGCTGTGTCTCCCGGTGTCTGTCCCCGAGATCCTGCAGGCCAACCAGCTGCAGCAGGTCCCCCCCCCACATGCTTTAGAGCTCATCAGCAGGTCAGCCCCCCCCACATGCTTTAGAGCTCAGCTGCAGGTCAGCCCCCCCCACATGCTTTAGAGCTCATCAGCAGGTCAGCCCCCCCCACTGCTTTAGAGCTCATCAGCAGGTCAGCCCCCCCCACATGCTTTAGAGCTCATCAGCAGGTCAGCCCCCCCCACATGCTTTAGAGCTCATCAGCAGGTCAGCCCCCCCACATGCTTTAGAGCTCATCAGCAGGTCAGCCCCCCCCACATGCTTTAGAGTCATCAGCAGGTCAGCCCCCCCCCACATGCTTTAGAGCTCAGCTGCAGGTCAGCCCCCCCACATGCTTTAGAGCTCATCAGCAGGTCAGCCCCCCCCACATGCTTTAGAGCTCATCAGCAGGTCAGCCCCCCCCACATGCTTTAGAGCTCATCAGCAGGTCAGCCCCCCCCCACATGCTTTAGAGCTCATCAGCAGGTCAGCCCCCCCCACATGCTTTAGAGCTCATCAGCAGGTCAGCCCCCCCCCACATGCTTTAGAGCTCATCAGCAGGTCAGCCCCCCCCACATGCTTTAGAGCTCATCAGCAGGTCAGCCCCCCCACATGCTTTAGAGCTCATCAGCAGGTCAGCCCCCCCCACATGCTTTAGAGCTCATCAGCAGGTCAGCCCCCCCCACATGCTTTAGAGCTCATCAGCAGGTCAGCCCCCCCCCACATGCTTTAGAGCTCATCAGCAGGTCAGCCCCCCCCACATGCTTTAGAGCTCATCAGCAGGTCAGCCCCCCCCACATGTAGAGCTCAGCTGCAGGTCAGCCCCCCCCACATGCTTTAGAGCTCATCAGCAGGTCAGCCCCCCCCACATGCTTTAGAGCTCATCAGCAGGTCAGCCCCCCCCACATGCTTTAGAGCTCATCAGCAGGTCAGCCCCCCCCCACATGCTTTAGAGCTCATCAGCAGGTCAGCCCCCCCACATGCTTTAGAGCTCATCAGCAGGTCAGCCCCCCCCACATGCTTTAGAGCTCATCAGCAGGTCAGCCCCCCCCACATGCTTTAGAGCTCATCAGCAGGTCAGCCCCCCCCCACATGCTTTAGAGCTCATCAGCAGGTCAGCCCCCCCCCACATGCTTTAGAGCTCATCAGCAGGTCAGCCCCCCCCACATGCTTTAGAGCTCATCAGCAGGTCAGCCCCCCCCACATGCTTTAGAGCTCAGCTGCAGGTCAGCCCCCCCCCACATGCTTTAGAGCTCATCAGCAGGTCAGCCCCCCCCACATGCTTTAGAGCTCATCAGCAGGTCAGCCCCCCCCACATGCTTTAGAGCTCATCAGCAGGTCACCCCCCCCACATGCTTTAGAGCTCAGCTGCAGGTCAGCCCCCCCCCATGCTTTAGAGCTCATCAGCAGGTCAGCCCCCCCCCATGCTTTAGAGCTCATCAGCAGGTCCGCCCCCCCCCTGCTTTAGAGCTCATCAGCAGGTCAGCCCCCCCCCATGCTTTAGAGCTCAGCGTGCAGGTCAGCCCCCCCCCCATGCTTTAGAGCTCATCAGCAGGTCAGCCCCCCCCACATGCTTTAGAGCTCATCAGGTCAGCCCCCCCCCATGCTTTAGAGCTCATCAGCAGGTCAGCCCCCCCACATGCTTTAGAGCTCATCAGCAGGTCAGCCCCCCCCCAGCTTTAGAGCTCATCAGCAGGTCAGCCCCCCCCACATGCTTTAGAGCTCAGCTGCAGGTCAGCCCCCCCCCCATGCTTTAGAGCTCATCAGCAGGTCAGCCCCCCCCACATGCTTTAGAGCTCATCAGCAGGTCAGCCCCCCCACATGCTTTAGAGCTCATCAGCAGGTCAGCCCCCCCCACATGCTTTAGAGCTCATCAGCAGGTCAGCCCCCCCCACATGCTTTAGAGCTCAGCTGCAGGTCAGCCCCCCCCCCCACATGCTTTAGAGCTCATCAGCAGGTCAGCCCCCCCCACATGCTTTAGAGCTCATCAGCAGGTCAGCCCCCCCCCCACATGCTTTAGAGCTCATCAGCAGGTCAGCCCCCCCCCACATGCTTTAGAGCTCAGCAGCAGGTCAGCCCCCCCCACATGCTTTAGAGCTCATCAGCAGGTCAGCCCCCCCCCACATGCTTTAGAGCTCATCAGCAGGTCAGCCCCCCCCACATGCTTTAGAGCTCATCAGCAGGTCAGCCCCCCCCACATGCTTTAGAGCTCATCAGCAGGTCAGCCCCCCCCACATGCTTTAGAGCTCATCAGCAGGTCAGCCCCCCCCCCACATGCTTTAGAGCTCATCTGCAGGTCAGCCCCCCCCACATGCTTTAGAGCTCATCAGCAGGTCAGCCCCCCCCACATGCTTTAGAGCTCATCAGCAGGTCAGCCCCCCCCCCCACATGCTTTAGAGCTCAGCTGCAGGTCAGCCCCCCCCCACATGCTTTAGAGCTCATCAGCAGGTCAGCCCCCCCCACATGCTTTAGAGCTCATCAGCAGGTCAGCCCCCCCCCACATGCTTTAGAGCTCATCAGCAGGTCAGCCCCCCCCCACATGCTTTAGAGCTCAGCTGCAGGTCAGCCCCCCCCACCATGCTTTAGAGCTCATCAGCAGGTCAGCCCCCCCCCACATGCTTTAGAGCTCATCAGCAGGTCAGCCCCCCCCCACATGCTTTAGAGCTCATCAGCAGGTCAGCCCCCCCCCACATGCTTTAGAGCTCATCAGCAGGTCAGCCCCCCCCCACATGCTTTAGAGCTCATCAGCAGGTCAGCCCCCCCCACATGCTTTAGAGCTCAGCTGCAGGTCAGCCCCCCCCCACATGCTTTAGAGCTCATCAGCAGGTCAGCCCCCCCCCACATGCTTTAGAGCTCATCAGCAGGTCAGCCCCCCCCCACATGCTTTAGAGCTCATCAGCAGGTCAGCCCCCCCCCATGCTTTAGAGCTCATCAGCAGGTCAGCCCCCCCCACATGCTTTAGAGCTCATCAGCAGGTCAGCCCCCCCCCCACATGCTTTAGAGCTCATCAGCAGGTCAGCCCCCCCCCCCACATGATTTAGAGCTCAGCTGCAGGCAGCCCCCCCACATGCTTTAGAGCTCCTCAGCAGGTCAGCCCCCCCCACATGCTTTAGAGCTCAGCTGCAGGTCAGCCCCCCCCACATGCTTTAGAGCTCATCAGCAGGTCAGCCCCCCCCCACATGCTTTAGAGCTCAGCTGCAGGTCAGCCCCCCCCCACATGCTTTAGAGCTCATCAGCAGGTCAGCCCCCCCCCACATGCTTTTAGAGCTCAGCTGCAGGTCAGCCCCCCCCCCACATGCTTTAGAGCTCATCAGCAGGTCAGCCCCCCCCACATGCTTTAGAGCTCAAGCTGCAGGTCAAGCCCCCCCACATGCTTTTTAGAGCTCATCAGCAGGTCAGCCCCCCCACAGGCTTTAGAGCTCATCAGCAGTTCAGCCCCCCCCCCCAACATGCTTTAGAGCTCAGCTGCAGGTCAGCCCCCCCCCACATGCTTTAGAGCTCATCAGCAGGTCAGCCCCCCCCACATGCTTTAGAGCTCATCAGCAGGTCAGCCCCCCCCACATGCTTTAGAGCTCATCAGCAGGTCAGCCCCCCCCCACATGCTTTAGAGCTCATCAGCAGGTCACGCCCCCCCCCCACATGCTTTAGAGCTCAGCTGCAGGTCAGCCCCCCCCCCCCCCCCCCCACATGCTTTAGAGCTCATCAGCAGGTCAGCCCCCCCCCACATGCTTTAGAGCTCATCAGCAGGTCAGCCCCCCCCACATGCTTTAGAGCTCATCAGCAGGTCAGCCCCCCCCCACATGCTTTAGAGCTCAGCTGCAGGTCAGCCCCCCCCCCCCACATGCTTTAGAGCTCAGCTGCAGGTCAGCCCCCCCCCCCCCCACATGCTTTAGAGCTCAGCTGCAGGTCAGCCCCCCCCCCCCCACATGCTTTAGAGCTCATCAGCAGGTCAGCCCCCCCCCCACATGCTTTAGAGCTCATCAGCAGGTCAGCCCCCCCCACATGCTTTAGAGCTCATCAGCAGGTCAGCCCCCCCCACATGCTTTAGAGCTCAGCTGCAGGTCAGCCCCCCCCCCACATGCTTTAGAGCTCATCAGCAGGTCAGCCCCCCCCCACATGCTTTAGAGCTCATCAGCAGGTCAGCCCCCCCCACATGCTTTAGAGCTCAGCTGCAGGTCAGCCCCCCCCACATGCTTTAGAGCTCATCAGCAGGTCAGCCCCCCCCCACATGCTTTAGAGCTCATCAGCAGGTCAGCCCCCCCCCCACATGCTTTAGAGCTCAGCTGCAGGTCAGCCCCCCCCCACATGCTTTAGAGCTCATCAGCAGGTCAGCCCCCCCCACATGCTTTAGAGCTCATCAGCAGGTCAGCCCCCCCCACATGCTTTAGAGCTCATCAGCAGGTCAGCCCCCCCCACATGCTTTAGAGCTCATCAGCAGGTCAGCCCCCCCCCCACATGCTTTAGAGCTCAGCTGCAGGTCAGCCCCCCCCCCCCCCCCACATGCTTTAGAGCTCATCAGCAGGTCAGCCCCCCCCACATGCTTTAGAGCTCATCAGCAGGTCAGCCCCCCCCACATGCTTTAGAGCTCATCAGCAGGTCAGCCCCCCCCCCACATGCTTTAGAGCTCATCAGCAGGTCAAGCCCCCCCCACATGCTTTAGAGCTCATCAGCAGGTCAGCCCCCCCCACATGCTTTAGAGCTCAGCTGCAGGTCAGCCCCCCCCCCCCCCCCACATGCTTTAGAGCTCAGCTGCAGGTCAGCCCCCCCCCCCCCCCCACATGCTTTAGAGCTCATCAGCAGGTCAGCCCCCCCCACTGCTTTAGAGCTCATCAGCAGGTCAGCCCCCCCCACATGCTTTAGAGCTCATCAGCAGGTCAGCCCCCCCCACATGCTTTAGAGCTCATCAGCAGGTCAGCCCCCCCCCCCACATGCTTTAGAGCTCATCAGCAGGTCAGCCCCCCCCCCCCACATGCTTTAGAGCTCATCAGCAGGTCAGCCCCCCCCCACATGCTTTAGAGCTCATCAGCAGGTCAGCCCCCCCCACATGCTTTAGAGCTCATCAGCAGGTCAGCCCCCCCCCCCACATGCTTTTAGAGCTCATCAGCAGTCAGCCCCCCCACATGCTTTAGAGCTCATCAGCAGGTCAGCCCCCCCACATGCTTTAGAGCTCAGCTGCAGGTCAGCCCCCCCCCCACATGCTTTAGAGCTCAGCTGCAGGTCAGCCCCCCCCCCACATGCTTTAGAGCTCAGCTGCAGGTCAGCCCCCCCCCCCACATGCTTTAGAGCTCAGCTGCAGGTCAGCCCCCCCCCCCCCCCACATGCTTTAGAGCTCAGCTGCAGGTCAGCCCCCCCCCACATGCTTTAGAGCTCAGCTGCAGGTCAGCCCCCCCCCCACATGCTTTAGAGCTCAGCTGCAGGTCAGCCCCCCCCCACATGCTTTAGAGCTCAGCTGCAGGTCAGCCCCCCCCCCCCCACATGCTTTAGAGCTCAGCTGCAGGTCAGCCCCCCCCACATGCTTTAGAGCTCATCAGCAGGTCAGCCCTGCATCCAGCGAGCCTTTGAAGCCACGTATTGCAGCTTTGAGGAGGGCGACGCACATCAACACTGAACACACCGCTGACAGCTCGTGTGCACGGAGTGGCTGCAACACTCGGTTAGTTTGAGAAGGAGGAGGAGTCATGTGGTTTATTTGTGTTTCAGGACGGGGTTGCGTTTTCTTCGTGGTGGATTGTCGGCCTGCAGAGCAGTACAACGCGGGACACCTATCCACCGCCTTCCACCTGGACTCTGACCTGGTGAGCGCCTGCACCTCATCCGCAGTTAGTGTTCAACATCCAGCCAGCTGACCAATCAGAGCACACTGGGCTCTGGTTTCAGACAGAGGGGGAAAAGAGGAGCTGCAGACTCTTTAAAGTAGAGACACTACAGACTGATATACACCTGAACATCAGCAGGAGAGGACTCTTTAAAGTAGAGACACTACATACTGATATACACCTGAACATCAGCAGAAGAGGACTCTTTAAAGTAGAGACACTACATACTGATATACACCTGAACATCAGCAGGAGAGGACTATTTAAAGTAGAGACACTACATACTGATATACACCTGAACATCAGCAGGAGAGGACTCTTTAAAGTAGAGGACACTACATACTGATATACACCTGAACATCAGCAGGAGAGGACTCTTTAAAGTAGAGACACTACATACTGATATACACCTGAACGTCAGCAGGAGAGGACTCTTTAAAGTAGGGTACTACCCATGTCCCCCGTCTCCCCAGATGCTGCAGAATCCCTCCGAGTTCTCCCTCTCCGTGAAGTCTCTCCTGGAGGCTCAGAAGCAGTCCTTGGAGTCGGGGTCCGTTGCCAGCGGGGAGCACCTCTGCTTCATGGGCAGCGGGCGGGAGGAGGAGGACATGTACATGAACATGGTGCTCGCGCACTTCCTGCAGGTGAGGAGAGGACGCTCTGAGATCCTGAATGTCCTCTTCCAATATCAGAGTAACATTATAACAAAACAATGATAACAGGATTTTGAGAAACATTTTTTAACAAGAGTTGAAAAAAGAAAGAAAGGCCATTAAAAATCTAAATGAACTCGGATGGGCCTGATCTCTACAACAAATCAAGCGTGTTAATTGTTCTTATAGATCAGGGGTGTCAAACTCAAGGCCCGGGGGCCAAATCCGGCCCCGCGACTTCATTTCATATGGCCCCACAAGAGCTTGCAAAGAATATAATATTTGTATTATGCCGATTTACAGAAGCACGTTGCCCATAAACTACATGTCCCACAATGCATCTCAAATTTGACTTTTTTTCTCAGAATTTGACTTTTTTTCTTCAAAATATTCTTTTTATTTAATCATTTAGTGACATTCTCAGTGAAGAGACTTGCAATGATTGGCCCTAGACTTCTGCTTTCAGACGTAGTTAATTATGAAGTTATTACCCTATCCGATAATAATCCAATGCAGAGAAAATAATCCAATATAATACATTATTTTATATATATTAAATATTATATATGTATTTTTATATAGTCTTAAAGTTACAACCGGCCCTTTGAGTGCAGCCATAATGCTGATGTGGCCCGCGAAGAAATTGAGTTTGACACCCCTGTTATAGATAGTAATTGTTGTTGAATAGAACATGCACACAAGTCTACGAGCTGCATCGTTAATGTTGTAACTTCATCTCGTTTTGTTCATCTGGACACTTTGTAAGCCTGCCGAGTTCATGTGGTATTAAAGGGTTGTATAAATAAAACTCCACATCACAAACACCCACTGGCCCCAGGTACACGGGCACACCTGTTCAACTGCTCGTTAGGGCAACTATCTAATCGGCCAATCACATGGTTCACATCACGGTGCCATCGAGGTGTTCAAACTGCTAACTGGAGTCTCTCTGTTGCAGAAAAACAAAGAGTACGTCAGCATCGCTAAAGGCGGATTCATGGGTAAGTCATTTCTTAATCAGATTTAAACTTGATTCAGGAATATCCACCTGCTCGGTTCTTTAGATATGTTAAGATGTGCGGATATGGAAGGGGATTAGGGTCCTTAAAACTAAAGATCATCACAATATCTCAATCTTTATGTATTTATCACATTTAAAACACCTCAGTTGACCAAAGTGCTGAACAGGAATACATACAATAGGAAATAAAACGATGGGAGTAAATAATAAAACCATAATTAAAAACATGAAAAAAAAGCACAATAACTAGAAACCTATGAAAACGTGCACACGAGTATTGAAAGCCAATAATAATAAATAAATGCAATAAGTTATTTCTTTGCCATCCTGCTAGTCTGCAGAATGCTCTAGGTCAGGGGTTCTCAAAGTGCGGCCCGCGGGCCAATGGCGGCCCTCGGAAATGTTTCTGGCGGCCCGCGATAGTTAACGTGACACGCTGAAATGCATGCGTTATATTTTAATCCTCCGTGGTCGTATCGAGTAAGAATTAGAATGGAATTTAAGAATGGTAAAACTGCGCCCCCTGGGTTGTCATTCCTAAATTATGAATGACAGCTTGTGGAAAGCTTGCTAGACTACTGGTTGCATGGCAACTAGGCATCTCGCGAGTTGCGGTTAAGCGGAAAATCTGTTGTAAGTTATCAGAATCAGAAACGGGAGTTAGCTAGCGATTCTAGCTAGTCACTGTCTGGAGATAACCCAACGTCGTGTCCTCTGCACGTTCTTAATGTATACTGCATGTATAATTGGTTAGTACAAGAAAGAAAGGATTTGTTTTGGAATTATTTTGTGTTCCGTTTTCTCTTGGGCGGCCCTCAATCCAATATTGGGTACCTACATTGGCCTCACTCATCAAAACATTGAGAACCCTGCTCGAGGTGCACACGTTCTTCTGCTGTCAAAACAGAGTGTCTGGGTCGGAGACTTGTTGAAGTGTGAACTCGGAGATGCTTCTGTGATTGCAGCTCTCCAGAAGCACCTGGTGGACATGAACATTGAGGGTCTGGACTCGTCGTACATGCACTGGATCGTCAGCACGTCCGGATCCAGCCTCTGCTCTCCAGACGTAAGACCCCCGAAAACATCACGATACATAACGGGTTCGCAAACAGACTCTGATACTGTGATAAACTCTCCCTGGTCCCCGGCTTGAGCTTCTTCTCAGGATCCATGCGTCTGTATCCTCTCCAGAGGGAAGGAGTCATCACATACAGAGACTAGTTCCTGAACAGAGTCCTTCACATGCTGATATCAAGAGAGGGAGTCACACAGTCACAAGATGGAGTACCAGTTATTCTAGAAAATCATACATCCTGTCATTTACAAAATCTCAAAATTCAGACTTTCGCAAAAATCTCAAGTCTGACTTTTTCGCAAAAATCAGACTTTTTCGCAAAAATCTCAAAAATCAGACTTTTTCGCGAAAATCAGACTTTTTCGCAAAAATCGCAAAAAATCGGACTTTTTCGCAAAAATCGGACTTTTTCACAAAAATATAAAAAGTTGACTTTCTCAAAAATCTCAATTATGATTTTTTTTTTTCCTCAAGATCTCCCAAATTCCGACTTTCTCAAAATCTCAACAATTCTGACTTTTTCCTCAAAATTCTGACTTTTTCTAAATGTTTTTCTTTTTTCTTGAAATCTGAAGAAAAACATTTCAGAAAAATTCGGCCTTTTTCTCAAATTTTGACTTTTTCCCTAAATCTCAAAATCTCAACATTTGACTTTTTCCTCAAAAATCTCAAGATTCGGACTTTTTCTGAAAACTTACAAAAGTGAAAGATCACTGGTCAGCGTCTTGAGCTTCAATCTCAGGATCCATGTATTTATGATCCTCTATTGTTGAGAGGATCATAAATACATGGAATGTTGAGATTTGAGGAAAAAGTCAGAATTGTTGAGATTTTGAGAAAAATAATAATTCTCATTTTTTGTTTTGACAAAAAAGAGAATTCGTTGGTATTTTTAAAATCTCAAAATTCTGACTTTTTCTGAATACTCAAAATGTTAATAATCCCTGGTCCCCGGCTTGAGCTTCTTCTCAGGATCCATGTGTCTGTATCCTCTCCAGAGGGAAGGAGTCATCACATAGAGACTAGTTCTTGAGCAGTGTCCTTCACATGCTGATATCAAGAGAGGGAGTCATCACATACAGAGACTAGTTCCTGAGCAGTGTCCTTCACATGCTGATATCAAGAGAGGGAGTCACACAGTCACAAGATGGAGGAACAGAAAGCAGTATTCAATGTTTACTTCAGATTAGCTCCACGTCAGAATTTAAATTTTTATTTTTTTATTTAACCAGATAAAAGCATTGAGATAGAATCTCATTTGCAATGCTGACCTGGCCAAGAAGGCAGCAACGTTACACATAACACAAACATATAAAATACAGAGAACATAACTAAGAAAACAAAAGACAAAAAAGCAGTCACTACATTGAGCACATTAAGACAGTCAGAAAGGAACTACTTATTACTGCAAGAGCAGCTGGTGGAAAGGACTTCAGACAACTTCAATCTAAAACATGCTATAGAGACAAGTGCCCTCAGTTTGAGGCGTGACTGAAGGTCGTTCCAAGACCAAGGACCATGATGAAAAAAGACTCCTTTTCCCAGCCTCAGTCCGCACGGCAGGAACCTGGACCCGTATCCAGGCGCCTGGACCCGTATCCGGGCGCCTGGACCCGTATCCGGGCGCCTGGACCCGTATCCGGGCGCCTGGACCCGTATCCAGGCGCCTGGACCCGTATCCAGGCGCCTGGACCCGTATGCAGGAGCCTGGACCCGTATCCAGGCGCCTGGACCCGTATCCGGGCGCCTGGACCCGTATCCGGGCGCCTGGACCCGTATCCGGGCGCCTGGACCCGTATCCAGGCGCCTGGACCCGTATCCGGGCGCCTGGACCCGTATCCAGGCGCCTGGACCCGTATCCGGGCACCTGGACCCGTATCCAGGCACTGGGTCTGAGGCTGTGAGAGTCACAAACTGGAGCAGACCTGGCGCATATGTTCAGTGGAAGCATTCCTAAAATGTCTTTATACATTAATAAAAACCAAGGCTGCTCCTGAGCACACTAAGTGAGGACCCTCCAGTTAGGCTGCAGTGTGCAATGATGAGTCCTATAGGGGGCATGTGACATACAGCGCAGTGCAGTGTGGTAGAGTGGGTCAGGTGTGGCCCAAACAGAGGGACTATAGACGGTGTCCCCGTAGTCCAGCTGGACAGGAAGGAGCCAGAGACCAACCTTTCACGGGATGAAGTTAAAAACAACATTTAAGTCTGAAAGGAAGCCGAGAGTGAATTTCAATTTCTCAGTTAGAACTTCAACGTGGTGTTTGAAGTTCAGATTACTGTCCAACCAAAAGCCAGATATTTGTAGGTATCGACAAACTCAACAGAGACGCCATCAAGGGTGTGAATGGAGAGGCAAGAGGACGCTGACTTGGGAGCAAAGAGCATTGCTTTGGTTTCCTTACTGTTCAAAAGCAGTTTGGAATCAAGACGTGCTGCAGCAGCGTGATGAAGTCAGATTCTAGATGGAAACGGCCATATCCAGAGAAGGAGCACATGAGTACACAATAGTGTCATCAGCATACGTACGTAGGTGGAAAATTGCATCTGATTACAAATATTGTTTCCATATAATAAAAAGAGCAAAGGCCCCAAAATAGAGCCCTGTGGAACTCCCTTCTCCGAGGGGCCGGGGTCAGAGACAGTGCTACCCAGCCGGACGCATTGAGTACGGTCGCTTAGATAACTCTGAAACCAGCAAATGGCCTTCTGACCGAAACGAGACACCAACATGACACTAGACAGGATGTGGTGATCTCCAGAGTCACATGCTTTGGCCAGGTCGATACACAATGCAACACAAACTGACTTCTGATCCAAAGCAGCCTTAATATCGTCTGAGACGTTCAGACCGGAGTCACAGCACTGCTTTGATCTGAACCCAGATTGCATAGGGCTAAGGACGTTGTGTGAAATTAAAAAGAGCTTTAGCTGAGTAGAAACTAGGGACTCAAGAATCTTTGAAATGAGCATGCTTGATGTCTCTCCATCGAGGCTGAGTCATCATGTTCATCACAGAGCTATCATCTGCCTCAAGCAGTCCTGATGCTCTTCAGGTCATCTCACATCCTGTCATGCTCACAGCTAGCTGATACCTTGCTAGCATGCTGCTCTCAGGTTGGAGGAGGACACTCAGTGTCTCCCATCAGATGTCTAACGTCTTCGTGTGTCCTGCAGGGAGAGAGCGGCCCTGGAGACGGGAAGGGAGTGAAGTCTCTGGTCAACAAGATGACGTTTGCTTTCAAGGTCAAAGTCTGTGAACGTGAAGGAGAAGATGATCAGCTTCATCGAGAACACCGCCACGCCTGTGGACAGGTGAGGAGGCCTCCTGCTGGGCACTCACTGAGCACGCTCTCTTCGTGGTTAGGGGTTCTCTCAGGCTTTGAAGTCAAACGTGCAGGAACAGAAAATAGATTATTATTATTCAAGTTTGCCACACACACACACACACACACACACACACACACACACACACACACACACACACACACACACACACACACACACACACACACACACACACACACACACACACACACACACACACACACACACACACACAGACACGGAGACTCACACACACAGAAACTCAGACACACACGCATACAGACACACACACACTCACAGAGACTGACAGACACACACACACACACACAGAGACTCACACACACACACGCTTCACTAGCAACCTGCAGGAAGTGCTGAGTCCCCCTCCCCTCTGAGGAGCTGCCCTGAAGGGGAACCTCAGTGTTTGCTGTCTGTGTGTGTCCGAGTGGAAGTCCCTCTATGGAAGAGGTCCAGCATGAGGGCAGAGTGGAAGTCCCTCTATGGAAGAGGTCCAGCATGAAGGCAGAGTGGAAGTCCCTCTATGGAAGAGGTCCAGCATGAGGGCAGAGTGGAAGTCCCTCTATAGAAGAGGTCCAGCATGAGGGCAGAGTGGAAGTCCCTCTATGGAAGAGGTCCAGCATGAGGGCAGAGTGGAAGTCCCTCTATGGAAGAGGTCCAGCATGAGGGCAGAGTGGAAGTCCCTCTATGGAAGAGGTCCAGCATGAGGGCAGAGTGGAAGTCCCTCTATGGAAGAGGTCCAGCATGAGGGCAGAGTGGCAGACTAAACATGGCCGACTGTCATCCTTCACCCACTGAACGGGAAAGTGTTGTGCGTTGACCGGCTCTGAGTCGGCCAGTCGGTGGACGCTCACCAGAGAACTAGATACTGGACCAGTTGAGACGAATAGCTCGTCCAGGGGCGACTGGGCGCAGAGGAGAAGTGTCCACGTGGGAACAACGTCTGTGTTTCCATCTCATTGTTCTCCAGGTGATAGTCAGGGCCGATCAGAGTCACGTGATATACAACACCTGCTGACGGCCCCGAGTATCACTCCCTCTCAGGGTGTGTGTGTGTTGTGTGTGTGTGTGTGTGTGTGTGTGTGTGTGTGTGTGTGTGTGTGTGTGTGTGTGTGTGTGTGTGTGTGTGTGTGTGTGTGTGTGTGTGTGTGTGTGTGTGTGTGTGTGTGTGTGTGTGTGTGTGTGTGTGTGTGTGTGTGTGTGTGTGTGTGTGTGTGTGTGTGTGTGTGTGTGTGTGTGTGTGTGTGGTGTGTGTGTGTGTGTGTGTGTGTGTGTGTGTGTGTGTGTGTGTGTGTGTCCTCAGACATGTGAGCAGCAGTGACCGGGTGGGTAAGCCGTACCGAGGAGTGAAGCCCGTCTTCAGCATCGGGGATGAGGAGGAGTACGACACAGGTACGGGAGTCTCACCGTCTCTTCTGTCCTGTGTGTGAGAAGCCTCTGAGCCTCTGGCCTCGTTTCAGACGAGATCGACAGCTCGTCGATGTCCGACGACGACCGGAAGGAGATCGTGAACATCCAGACGTGGATCCACAAGCCGGACGTGAAGCACCACATCCCCTGCAGCGAGGTGAAGGAGACCGGACACATGTTCCCAGGTGAGACAACGTGTCCCCGGGTGAGACGACGACGTGTCCCCCAGGTGAGACGACGACGTGTGTCCCCCGGGTGAGACGACGACGTGTCCCCCAGGTGAGACGACGACGTGTGTCCCCCGGGTGAGACGACGACGTGTTCCCCGGGTGAGACGACGACGTGTCCCCCGGGTGAGACGACGACGTGTCCCCCGGGTGAGACGACGACGTGTCCCCCGGGTGAGACGACGACGACGTGTCCCCGGGTGAGACGACGACGACGTGTCCCCCGGGTGAGACGACGACGTGTCTCCCGGGTGAGACGACGACGACGTGTCTCCCGGGTGAGACGACGACGACGTGTCCCCCGGGTGAGACGACGACGTGTCTCCCGGGTGAGACGACGAGTCCCCCGGGTGAGACGACGACGGCGTGTCCCCCGGGTGAGACGACGACGGCGTGTCCCCCGGGTGAGACGACGACGGCGTGTCCACCGGGTGAGACGACGACGGCGTGTCCCCCGGGTGAGACGACGACGGCGTGTCCCCCGGGTGAGACGACGACGGCGTGTCCCCCTGGTGAGACGACGACGGCGTGTCCCCCGGGTGAGACGAGGCCATATAGAGAAGGCTAAGCCATTAGGCTGTACGGTCGGAGCGTGAGCAGGCCTATGTTTCTGGATATTGTGTCGGGGGGTCCGCGAGCGTTTCTTTATCGGTGGTCCTCGGTATGACAAAGTTTGAGAAACACTGATCTAAAGTAACAGACAGAGAATCAGCACTTTGGAAACAGGGCTGAAACAGAGGGGATTATGGGTAATGCTGCAATGATCTGTTGGTGTTTCAGCCAATCAGAGACAGGCTCTGGGTGTATTGATGAAGAGGAGGATAACGGGGACCTTGAGCAGTGGAGGAGCATCAGAGTAACAGCTGTTTCTGTGTCCTGCAGCCACCTGCTGGTCACGGCCCTCCCACATGTACTGCCTGCGCGAGATCGCCTCCAGGAAGGGCTTCTCCTACATCCAGTCCCGGCAGGCGCTCAACTCCGTGGTGAAGATCACGTCCAAGAAGAAGCACCCTGAACTCATCACCTTCAAGTTCGGCAGCAACAACTCAGCGGGGGTGGAGATCTCCGCCGTGGAGAGGTGTGTGTGTGTGTGTGTGTGTGTGTGTGTGTGTGTGTGTGTGTGTGTGTGTGTGTGTGTGTGTGTGTGTGTGTGTGTGTGTGTGTGTGTGTGTGTGTGTGTGTGTGTGTGTGTGTGTGTGTGTGTGTGTGTGTGTGTGTGTGTGTGTGTGTGTGTGTGTGTGTGTGTGTGTGTGTGTGTGTGTGTGTGTGTGTGTGTGTGTGTGTGTGTGTGTGTGTGTGTGTGGTGTGTGTGTGTGTGTGTGTGATCTCATCTCTGTTCTCTCCTCTCAGATATTTAATACCGAACGCCGGCGACGCCACGAAGGTGATCAAGCAGCAGATCATGAAGGTGCTGGACGCTCTGGAGAGCTCATAGAGGGGGGGGGCTCCAGCTGGACTCTAACTGTGAGAGGAGGAGGAGTCTGTTCTCCTGCAGAGAGGACTGTGTGTGTGAGGACACACTGAGTGTGTGTGTGAGACACACTGAGTGTGTGTGGTGCTCCGCAGTCATCAAACATCTCCCTCTGAACACCTCGACCCCTGGAGCTCCTCCTCAGGCCTCTCGGCCTCCTCTCGGACCGGAGGCCTCCTCTCAGACCGGAGGCCTCCTCTCAGACCGGAGCCCTCCTCTCAGACCGGAGGCCTCCTCTCGGACCGGAGGCCTCCTCTCAGACCGGAGGCCTCCTCTCAGACCGGAGGCCTCCTCTCAGACCGGAGGCCTCCTCTCAGACCGGAGGCCTCCTCTCAGACCGGAGGCCTCTGGGTCTGGAAGTGAGAGAACTGTAAACACGGATCCTCCAGTGATGTTCCTGTTAGCTGTAGTGATATGTGTTCCTCTGTATCGCACGTGTTGCTCCAGACTGTGTCGCTGTTCTCATCAGGTGTCAGAGGCCACGCCCACCGTTCTGTAACAACACACACTTTCGTAACTACACCACCTTTCTGTAACTACACACACCTTTCTGTAACTACACACACCTTTCTGTAACTACACACACCTTTCTGTAACTACACACACCTTTCTGTAACTACACACACCTTTCTGTAACTACACACACCTTTAACTACACACCCTTTCTGTAACTACACACACCTGCAGCATCTGGATGAATACATGGCACTGCAGCTAAAGGACTAACACTCGCTCCTGATGCGGAGAGCCTTCCCCATTCCTCCTCTCCTACAGCAGATTGAGATTCCCCCAACACAAATGGCTTGAGGGTGTGTGTGTGTGTGTGTGTGTGTGTGTGTATATTTATGCACTCACACGCGTACAGTAGGATGTGTAAACTACTCTGAAGACCTTTGAGTGGTTCCTTTCCTCCAAAGCAGCAAGTCTGTAACGGTTCAGATCAGCTTGTCTCTGCTGTGTTCGAGCCGCCGTGGGATAAAGACATGTTAATACATATGGTGTGTGTGTGTGTGTGTGGGGGGGGGGGGTGGTGACATCAAAGAATTCAGAAATGGCAAAAATATTCTACATTTTCTGAGATTATATTTTCATGAGAAAAAAATCTTAAATATTGTTTATTTCTTTTTTCTCGTATAAATTACAAATTTGACGGAAAAAAACCAATCGGGAATATTAAAACGTTTCCTTTAAATTTCAGATTATTTTTTCTGACGTCTTTCTTGTAAATCTTAAGTTATTATTCAAAAGGGAACAAAAATCTAATTTACGGGGGGAAATAATTCTTATAATTATTTTGGGATTTTCATCATAAAAAACCGTTGAGCGATATTTCCAGACCCCTGCTCTCTGCAACGTCTCCCCTCCCCGGACTCGGTCTCGTATCGATCGATTCCCCCTCGGCCCTAAAGCACCGTCACGACTCTCCGCTTCCTCACATCTCAGAGCGGCCTCTGACTCCTTCTCTTCCATCAGTTAATACCTGGTGAAGGAAATGACCTCTGGAGGCGACCTCTGAGGAGAAGGTCTCCGTCACACAGCTGGGTCGAGACATTTGTAAAAAGTCCTTATAAATATATATATATCTCTGTCCATGTCTTAATGCTAGCTTTAGCGTGCTTGCCACGTTGCCTTCGGCCTCATAACGCGCCTCTTTCATCGGACTCTTCCTCGCTTCATCTTACTTATGTGTGGAGACGTGTGGGCTTCACCTTCCTGACGTCCGTCTGGAACTCGAAGGGGACAGAAATAAAGGTCTGTCCCCTCGAGACCCTCAGAAAGTGGATCCTCACTCTTCAGAGCGTCCCCCGTACCCACGCCCCGTCTGATGCAACGCGTCTCCAGTGGCATCGCACCTTCCTGTCCCGCTTTCATCTCCTGCGCCTTCTGTTTCTAATAAAGGGAGATTACTACACTGTGTGGACGAGTTTCATTCATACACCTGAACATCAGAGGAGAGGACTCTTTAAAGTGGAGACGCTACATACTGATATACACCTGAACATCAGAGGAGAGGACTCTTTAAAGTGGAGACACTACATACTGAGATACACCTGACCATCAGAGGAGAGGACTCTTTAAAGTGGAGACGCTACATACTGATATACACCTGAACATCAGAGGAGAGGACTCTTTTTAAAGTGGAGACACCTACATACTGAGATACACCTGAACATCAGAGGAGAGGACTCTTTAAAGTGGAGACGCTACATACTGATATACACCTGAACATCAGAGGAGAGGACTCTTTAAAGTGGAGACACGACATACTGATATACACCGGAACATCAGAGGAGAGGACTCTTTAAAGTGGAGACACGAAATACTGATATACACCTGAACATCAGAGGAGAGGACTCTTTAAAGTTGGAGACACTACATACTGATATACACCTGAACATCAGAGGAGAGGACTCTTTAAAGTGGAGACACGACATACTGATATACACCTGACCATCAGAGGAGAGGACTCTTTAAAGTAGAGACACTACAAGACTGATATACACCTGAACATCAGAGGAGAGGACTCTTTAAAGTGGAGACACGACATACTGATATACACACCTGAACATCAGCAAGAGAGGACTCTTTAAAGTAGAGACACTACACACTGATATACACCTGAACATCAGAGGAGAGGACTCTTTAAAGTGGAGACACGACATACTGATATACACCTGAACATCAGAGGAGAGGACTCTTTAAAGTGGAGACACGACATACTGATATACACCTGAACATCAGCAGGAGAGGACTCTTTAAAGTAGAGACACTACATACTGATATACACCTGAACATCAGAGGAGAGGACTCTTTAAAGTGGAGACACGACATACTGATATACACCTGAACATCAGCAAGAGAGGACTCTTTAAAGTAGAGGACACTACATACTGATATACACCTGAACATCAGAGGAGAGGACTCTTTAAAGTGGAGACACGACATACTGATATACACCTGAACATCAGCAAGAGAGGACTCTTTAAAGTAGAGACACTACATACTGATATACACCTGAACATCAGAGGAGAGGACTCTTTAAAGTAGAGACACGACATACTGATATACACCTGAACATCAGCAAGAGAGGACTCTTTAAAGTGAGACACTACATACTGATATACACCTGAACATCAGCAGGAGAGGACTCTTTAAAGTAGAGACACGATACTGATATACACCTGAACATCAGCAAGAGAGGACTCTTTAAAGTAGAGACACTACATACTGATATACACCTGAACATCAGCAGGAGAGGACTCTTTAAAGTAGAGACACTACATACTGATATACACCTGAACATCAGCAGGAGAGGACTCTTTAAAGTAGAGACACTACATGACTTATACACCTGAACATCAGCAGGAGAGGACTCTTTAAAGTGAGACACTACATACTGATGTACACCTGAACATCAGCAGGAGAGGACTCTTTAAAGTGGAGACACTACATACTGATATACACCTGAACATCAGCAGGAGAGGACTCTTTAAAGTAGAGACACGACATACTGATATACACCTGAACATCAGCAGGAGAGGACTCTTAAAGTAGAGGCACTACATACTGATATACACCTGAACATCAGCTGGAGAGGACTCTTTAAAGTAGAGACACTACACACTGATATACACCTGAACATCAGCAGGAGAGGACTCTTTAAAGTGGAGACACGACATACTGATATACACCTGAACATCAGCAGTAGAGGACTCTTTAAAGTAGAGACGCTACATACTGATATACACCTGAACATCAGCAGGAGAGGACTCTTTAAAGTAGAGACACTACATACTGATATACACCTGAACATCAGCAGGAGAGGACTCTTTAAAGTAGAGACACGACATACTGATATACACCTGAACATCAGCAGCGAGGACTCTTTAAAGTAGAGACACTACATACTGATATACACCTGAACATCAGCAGGAGAGGACTCTTTAAAGTAGAGGACACTACATACTGATATACACCTGAACATCAGCAGGAGAGGACTCTTTTAAAGTAGAGACACGACATACTGATATACACCTGATCATCAGCAGGAGAGGACTCTTTAAAGGAGAGACACTACACACTGATATACACCTGAACATCAGCAGGAGAGGACTCTTTAAAGGAGAGACACTACACACTGATATACACCTGAACATCAGCAGGAGAGGACTCTTTAAAGTAGAGACACGACATACTGATATACACCTGAACATCAGCAGGAGAGGACTCTTTAAAGTAGAGACTCTACATACTGATATACACATGAACATCAGCAGGAGAGGGACTCTTTAAAGTGGAGACACTACATACTGATATACACCTGAACATCAGCAGGAGAGGACTCTTTAAAGTGGAGACACTACATACTGGATATACACCTGAACATCAGCAGGAGAGGACTCTTTAAAGTAGAGACTCTACATACTGATATCCACCTGAACATCAGCAGGAGAGGACTCTTTAAAGTGGAGACACTACATACTGATATACACCTGAACATCAGCAGGAGAGGACTCTTTAAAGTGGAGACACTACATACTGATATACACCTGAACATCAGCAGGAGAGGACTCTTAAAGGAGAGACACTACACACTGATATACACCTGAACATCAGCAGGAGAGGACTCTTTAAAGTAGAGACACTACATACTGTATATAACACCTGAACATCAGCAGGAGAGGATCTTTTAAAGTAGAGACACTACATACTGATATACACCTGAACATCACCAGGAGAGGACTCTTTAAAGTAGAGACACTACATACTGATATACAACCTTGAAACATCAGCAGGAGAGGACTCTTTAAAGTAGAGACGCTACATACTGATATACACCTGAACATCAGCAGGAGAGGACTCTTTAAGAGGAGAGACTCTACATACTGATATACACCTGAACATCAGCAGGAGAGGACTCTTTAAAGTAGAGACACTACATACTGATATACACCTGAACATCAGCAGGAGAGGACTCTTTAAAGTAGAGACACTACATACTGATATAACACCTGAACATCAGCAGGAGAGGACTCTTTTAAAGTAGAGACGCTACATACTGATATACACCTGAACATCAGCAGGAGAGGACTCTTTAAAGTAGAGACTCTACATACTGATATACACCTGAACATCAGCAGGAGAGGACTCTTTAAAGTGGAGACACTACATACTGATATACACCTGAACATCAGCAGGAGAGGACTCTTTAAAGTGGAGACACTACATACTGATATACACCTGAACATCAGCAGGAGAGGACTCTTTAAAGTAGAGACTCTACATACTGATATACACCTGAACATCAGCAGGAGAGGACTCTTTAAAGTGGAGACACTACATACTGATATACACCTGAACATCAGCAGGAGAGGGACTCTTTAAAGTGGAGACACTACATACTGATATACACCTGAACATCAGCAGGAGAGGACTCTTTAAAGTGGAGACACTACACACTGATATACACCTGAACATCAGCAGGAGAGGACTCTTTAAAGTAGAGACGCTACATACTGATATACACCTGAACATCAGCAGGAGAGGACTCTTTAAAGTAGAGACGCTACATACTGATATACACCTGAACATCAGCAGGAGAGGACTCTTTAAAGTAGAGACGCTACATACTGATATACACCTGAACATCAGCAGGAGAGGACTCTTTTAAAGTAGAGACACGACATACTGATATACACCTGAACATCAGCAGGAGAGGACTCTTTAAAGGAGAGACACTACACACTGATATACACCTGAAACATCAGCAGGAGAGGACTCTTTAAAGTAGAGACACAACATACTGATATACACCTGAACATCAGCAGGAGAGGACTCTTTTAAAGTAGAGACGCTACATACTGATATACACCTGAACATCAGCAGGAGAGGACTCTTTAAAGTAGAGACTCTACATACTGATATACACCTGAACATCAGCAGGAGAGGACTCTTTAAAGTGGAGACACTACATACTGATATACACCTGAACATCAGCAGGAGAGGACTCTTTAAAGGAGAGGACACTACACACTGATATACACCTGAACATCAGCAGGAGAGGACTCTTTAAAGTAGAGACACTACACACTGATATACACCTGAACATCAGCAGGAGAGGACTCTTTAAGTAGAGACACTACATACTGATATACACCTGAACATCAGCAGGAGAGGACTCTTAAAGTAGAGACACTACATACTGATATACACCTGAACATCAGCAGGAGAGGACTCTTTAAAGTAGAGACACTACATACTGATATACACCTGAACATCAGCAGGAGAGGACTCTTTAAAGTAGAGACACTACATACTGATATACACCTGAACATCAGCAGGAGAGGACTCTTTAAAGTAGAGACACTACATACTGATATACACCTGAACATCAGCAGGAGAGGACTCTTTAAAGTAGAGACGCTACATACTGATATACACCTGAACATCAGCAGGAGAGGACTCTTTAAAGTAGAGACTCTACATACTGATATACACCTGAACATCAGCAGGAGAGGACTCTTTAAGTGGAGACACTACATACTGATATACACCTGAACATCAGCAGGAGAGGACTCTTTAAAGTGGAGACACTACATACTGATATACACCTGAACATCAGCAGGAGAGGACTCTTTAAAGTAGAGATTCTACATACTGATATACACCTGAACATCAGCAGGAGAGGACTCTTTAAAGTGGAGACACTACAGACTGATATACACCTGAACATCAGCAGGAGAGGACTCTTTAAAGTGGAGACACTACAGACTGATATACACCTGAACATCAGCAGGAGAGGACTCTTTATGTGACGCTCGGAGGAGAGGATTTCTCAGTTCTCGAAACTACTGTTAGTTTCTACTCTAAAAATACAATAGTTTATTTGTAGCCCGGGTTATTTGACTGGTTCTAGATTGTACAGAGGTTCCCTGAACGCCTCACAGCGAGCAGGGAGACAGACGCCGCCAGCTAAACTCCTCAAGGCTGGTGTTAAGAATTAAGAAAAGTTATTTTAAATGTAAAAGTTGTAATTGAAATGCACTGAGGACAGCTAGTGTGCTCCACACAATGAACAGCTGCAGAATATCTGTGAAGAAAAGGAGAACTTTCGGGAGAGAACTCGGGACGCAATTCCTCCCAAATGAGCAACTGTCCGGTGAGTCAAGCATTTAGTTAGCATTTCAGTTAGCTTGTTTTTGCTACTCCACCGTTAGAAATATGTTCCTTAAAGTGTTTGAATGTGTTTATGAAACTTTGACATGTTAAATACTTGCCAACGCTCCTGATTTCTGAGGTCTCAAGGTTGGCAAGTATGGTAAAAACCAGTTGGTGATATGATTACTGTTTGTAATATTAAGCGTATAGGAGGGTTTCACTTGACGTCACACAACCGCTGCGTTCCTTTGGCGCGAAATTCCATTGGAGGTCAGGAAGTAATTTTCGACAGAGGATCTAGCTGCTGTTACAATTGTGAAAATGCCGGTCTGTTGTGTCGTTTTACGGTTGTTCAATCGATCCGGCGAGAGAAAAACAGAGGTTTTACCGAGTGCCGAAGGTTGTCGTCCATAAAGCTGAGCAATTTAAGAAGCTAACCGAAGAACGCCGGAAAAAAATGGCTTTCAAACCTACATCTGCGGTCGGGAGGAGCAGAGTCGTCTAATGCAGTGTCTGCAGCGACCACTTCATCAGAGGTATTAGCTAACTTGGTTTTTTGTGGCTTTGTTTATGTATTATTGGGTTGTGGTTAAATGCTTATTTACTTAGTAATACTGATCATGTTTAAGTTACCTGTAGTTTAATATGGACTTTGATGGGACTTTTTAGGGTGCCCTAGCGCTTTGGGTGACGTTGAGTCGGTAGACTGGGCTCCCACTGTTAGCCTCGGTTACCACACAGCAAGTAAGCCCAGATCAGAGGCATCTCTTCGACGAGAGCAGAGGATGGAGCTCAAGGAAGACCAACAAAGACGTGCAGAGGCTTTGTTGGATCTCCTGCAGACAACCGAGAGCCCAGAACCGACGCAGCCCCCGTCTGACAGCCCACAACCAGAGGACACCAGTGGGATATTAAATGACCAACAAGGTAAATTAACCACCAGCATTATTATTAAATATTACAAATGTGATTGTCAGAAAATCAATGCAAACTTTGAATTAGGTTTTGAAAATAGAGTACTAACTTGAGAATCTGCAATAATTGGAACAGAGAACTTGCATGTCTGTAAAAAGGTTGTCAAAAAGATAACTTCACATTCATATTTGACTATTTTAAATAACTAATTATGCTTGCTACTGCTATATTGTATACAGATGCAGGATGCCAGACTGATTTAACGATGGAGGACATCGAGAGGATGGAGGATGTTCTGAGACAGAACACAACAGAGCTGGGAGATCTTCGGACAAAGGCACTGGACACAAAGTTCAACCAGGAGTCCTTTGAGAAGAACGAAGAGAAGACAAAGTTTTACACCGGGCTCCCCAACTTCTTAGTTTTACTTCAGGTTTTTCAACTGTGCGAGCCCTCCATCACCTGTGGCCCTATGTCTGTGCTCTCCACATGTGAACAGTTCATTTTAGTTTTGCTGAGGCTGAGACTAAATCTCCCTCTGAAAGATTTGGCTTTCAGGTTCAACATCTCTCTCTCCACTGCTTCTAGAATTTAGCACAAGTTAATTGACATACTTCATGAGAGTACAGCATTTATAATTGAGTGGCCAGAGCGACATGTACTTCAAGCTACAATGCCAATGGGATTCAGACAGGCATCTGGATGCAGAGTTGCTGTGATTGTTGACTGTTTTGAAGTTTTTATTGAGAGGCCCTCTAATTTACTAGCTAGAGCACAAACATGGTCCAACTACAAGCATCACCATACTGTTAAATGTCTGATTGGTGTTGCTCCACAAGGCTATGTCACTGACATATCTTGTGCCTGGGGAGGAAGAGTTAGTGATAAACAGATCACAATACAGAGTGGGCTCCTAAAACACCTGTTCCCTGGAGATATTGTCCGAGCAGACCGTGGGTTCCATATTGGCGATAGTGTGGGATGTTACTGTGCTTCACTAAAGATGCCTGCATTCACCAGGGGGAGAAGTCAGCTGTCAGCATGCGAGGTGGAAGAGACAAGAAAAATAGCTAATGTGCGTATTCATGTCGAAAGAGTCATAGGATTAGTCAGAAGAAAATATGAGATTCTGCAAAGCAGGGCTGTGCCCACAGAGCACATGCCAACAAGACCAGGTGAGGCTCTAGCATTCATTGACAAGATTGGGGTTATTTGCTGTGCCTTGTCTAATCTGTCAGTGTCTGTCGTCCCATTGGCGTAAAGTCATGGAGCTGTAGTCTTGTAAATAAGAATCCATGTGTTATTCAGTAAACATCTTTTTGTGTTCAAACAATTTGTGTTCAAGTATTTTCAGTAAACATCTTTGTGTGTGTTGTAAATTGTGTAGCCCTACTCAATATACAACTTTCATCTCCATTCAGGCTCAATTCATTCAACAATATTCTAGAGATGACAATGGGTCTGGTGACGCTCCCATGTATGGCCATTGAGGGTTATTGTAAATGTAAATAAGAACCATGTATTATTCAGTCTTCTTAGTATCATTTAATCTTTTCAGTAAACATCTTTTTTACAATAGCAATATATCACACAGCCCTACTTCCTCTAGTGAGTGTGGTCAGTGCAAATAATAATGCAACAAGGAGAGAACCACAACTTCCGGGACCAGGACGGATCACAGGTGCTGGTAATCACGCCTTCTCTCCCTCCTGATCATCTTGCAACTGAAACTGAAAAATGGAACAGCAGACAGGGAGAGGAGGCTGTTAGTCTCCTGATAGTTAAGCACCATCATGTTCTTGTGGAAAAAAATGAGCACACGTCACCAACTCTTTATGACTTGTACCTTTCCCCTTGTGAGTTTCTGTCCCAGCACTTCAGGGAGAACACATAGTCTGAAGAAACTCAACTCTGGGAATGATGTTGTCCCACAGGTCCACATCACGCACAATTCTCTCTACAAAGAGGTCATTTTTAGTCCAGACAACAAAGTCGCAGTAGTCAACGACAACGACGTGGAGCTGAGCCTGTACTTGATGGTAGTAGGCATGTCTCCTGTCCAGCTTCACAGTGCCCCCATCGTTGACGAGACAGAAGCCCTGTTCTCCAGCACACAGGCGAAGATTGGCCTCCTCTTGTTTGCTGTGTGGGCACTAAAAGTTCAATGAAAAGAAAAGTAATATATTGTACTGTAAATAAGTGTCTGCAGCTCAAAATGTATTGGGAGAGGATCCCCAGACTCAGGATCACGTCACAATCCTATACGTACCCGCTTTACTGTAGCACAATACTGAACAAATAACTTGCCTTTATCTCACAGATACCAGTTCCATGGCAGGTGCACGTGACACATCCGTCTGGCGACGCTCCCATGTATGGCCATTGAGGGTTCAGCTGAAACCCTGGTGGTGCAGACTTTGTACTCCTTCATACTGCTTTCGGGCAGTTGCCTCGTATTTGCATCCATACCTGTAATGTATACAACAAGGAACAGAAATAGAACATTGTACATTATAAAACAGACAAGTCAAATCAAGCAATCTGATTGGTTCTTAGCCGTGATATAATCAGCGTATACCACGGGTAGAATTAAGTTAAGTTACTTTTCACAACAAGTCGGTATCCCTCCGCGTCTGAGAAAAACTGTACAGTTGCGTTGAAAAGCAAACTGCCTGCAGTTTGCTTTTCAAACTGGAACAAGAAAGCAGCGGAGAAGTAACGGGGCAGAAACCCTCCTTTTTACGCAGCGGTCCAGACGCTTCGCGTCGGGCCGAACCACGCCCCTTAGCTGTGATATAATGAACAAATACCACGGCCTGTCGTGAGCTATTGCTTAATTATACCATGGTCTGGGTGAATACTCCATTCTGATTGGCTCCCTAATCCCTAATAAATACCTTGTTGCAGCTGTAGAGAACTTGTGTGCCTCTGGGTAGCATATGGACTTGATCAAGGACTTTGATGGCTGTGCAAGACTCGTCTGTAGAACCTGCTTCAGTCTTGAGGCTGTGATCCTTCCTGCTCTTTGGCTAAACCATATTGGTGATAAGCTCTGGTTTCTGGTCTCCTCCTCTACTGCCTGGACCTGTGGCTGTGTCTGAAGTCCTGGCTGAAGTCCTGGCATGCATTCTGCAACTCTGTTGGGGATAGCTGTAGCATCTCCGGTGTCCTATACTGAGGTAGTGGTTTAGGTAGCTTGCTCACAGATTTAGGGACACATTCTTTGTAATATGGTTCCCTGGACATCAGTGCAGCGCTTCTTGGGGAATGTCTGCTCAAAGTCTTGAAAAACTGCATATACCTCTCTGATCCTCGCTCCAATTTTGAACCCTGGACTGTGGGACGCTGAAATGTGTGCTTCTCACCTGTCCGTCCAGCAATGGCATCATCCAGTTTTTGCTTTTTGGATTTTGCGGATGAAAAGTCTATCATCGCAACTGGAGCAGCAGGAATCTGCACATGTGAGAGACAGAGCTACATGTATGTGAACATACATGTAGGTGCAGTGTAACAATGAGACAGGCAAGGACGGCATGAACAGCTGACTGACCACTGGGGTCTGAATACCTTTTTGACATGTGATGGCAGTAGCCACTTGCACTTCTCAGCGGTGCAGGATGCAGTCTCTCATCTTCACACCTGCTTCGATTGCAAACAGAACTGCTCCAACATGTGAGCAGGATTCTGACAAACTGTACAGAGACAGACTAGAATAACTAGATTGATCGTAAAAGCTAGTAATGGTATAACATGAATATTATAGCAGGCATTATTTTGTCTGAGCTTAAGTGTTGTGTCAAATATGCTTTGGGTTGGGATATTTATTTTATGACTTACCCAGCCAGACAGTCAGTGTGCTGTAACAACCTCTCCATCTTCTTTAGCTCCAATCCACGTTTACATGGTGTTCCTCCAGACCTCTGGGAGGGCTGACCTGCGACACTGAAGCTCCAGTTAACAACTTGCTAGTTAGTAACATACATTTAACAACATCAAGCCATAGCTAGCTAGTCCAGTTCTGTTACGTCCCCAGCTCGTCTCGGGGGAAAAGGGAAGCAACACATAACCAGATGCTCTTGGTAAAGAGGTTGTTTTTAATATTAACCTCAACATAGTGATATAAACAACGTGCGGGCTGTTCAAAGGCTCTGAGCTGTCGATACACAACAGTACACAAAAACGAAGGCCACAGAATATCACAGTCACGAATCAGGACACTTAAGACAGAAGTGGTGAGACGTTTCGCACAAGTACAACGCCGTCACCAAAACACAGTATATCCTAAGCTAAACACACACACTCACATCAATATCCTAAGTACACACACCATAAGCACCCGAGTTAACCTCTGTTAACAATATCATAAGGACACACACATACGCACCAATAACACACACACATTCTGAGGCATGGTAGCATGGCGTCCAGCACAGATCCAGCGCCCCGAATGTCAACAACGTGGCAGCTTAAGTAGCGTCATCAAGAGGCCTCGGGACCTCTGGTAGGAACGAAACAACGTCGCCGACGCAGTAACCATGGTACCCACATGTAATCATAACACACATACACATATATATTATATATATACACACACACACAGAACACTCACAGGCCAGTTAATGCTGAAGGCAAGGCGACAGCCGTAACCCTGCCTCACACGAGTCCATGTAGCTAACGTTAGCTAGCTAGATGCCTCCTAATAATGCTGCTTCGAGGTAAGACGGTAACTCACGCGGGCAAAAACAAGGCGACATTTGTTTAATGCCTTTTTGGTGCCGAGGTCATTCACCCATCCACGCACGAAGTAGTTGAAAGCTTCCAGGCTTTTATACGCTTTCATTTGGCTAGCCGTGTAGTAGGAGGTATGAAGGACGAGGGTAGCTGGTGATATCCATCGCCTCGACACAACTCTGATAAATCACGAGAAAAGTCGCTCTTTTTCAGCTGATACGGATCGTATCCGATGTGTGCTGTGATTTTTTCACGATATCTGCGGCGTGCAGGTTCATTTAATTGTTTGACATAGTCGGTGTCCTCCACGATTCCTGCGTTGATGATTGATGCGTTTTCACTTCCTGACCTCCACTTGAATTTCGCGCGTCGTAGAAGTCACGTGACTGAAACCAAGCTATTGGCCGCTAAATGGTGTAAGCTAATTGCAGCTAAGCTAAGGGTGACTATGCTAGTTGCGGTTATGCTAATAGTGGCTAAGCTAAATGCGGGGCTTTGTGGCCGTTGCAAACCCGCGAAAGCGTTGTGAGACTTGAACACCGTTATAAGCTAATGTTCAGTTATTTGAACTGTATGTTTGCGAAGTTGTGGAGTCTATTTTTATATAACATCACTAGAGTGATTCTTATTATTACATTATATGCTAATTGTGCTCATGAGAGTTTTAGCTTGCAATAGAAATGTAGCCAGGTCAGGTGCAGACACTGTTGCCAGGGGTTACCAACCTTTTTGGGGGTGAGGGCTACTTTCAAAAAATAAAACAAGTCGAGGGCTACTTTTACTCTTTCTTTTGTTTTTTGCAGTGTACGTATTTAGCACATTTTAACATTACGATATGCTGACCTTTAACCTTTGTGTGCTGTTTGGGTCTGTGGGACCCGTTTGCAGTGGACCTCACCTCCTCTAGGGGGGTCTCACCTCCTCTAGGGGGGACCTCACCTCCTCTAGGGGGGACCTCACCTCCTCTAGGGGGGACCTCACCTCCTCTTTTGGGGCCTCACCTCCTCTAGGGGGGCCTCACCTCCTCTTTTGGGGCCTCACCTCCTCTAGGGGGGGCCTCACCTCCTCTTTTGGGGCCTCGCCTACTCTAGGGGGGACCTCACCTCCTCTAGGGGGGGCCTCACCTCCTCTTTTGGGGCCTCACCTCCTCTAGGGGGGACCTCACCTCCTCTTTTGGGGCCTCGCCTACTCTAGGGGGGGCCTCACCTCCTCTTTTGGGCCCTCACCTCCTCTAGGGGGGGCCTCACCTCCTCTAGGGGGGACCTACCCTCCTCTAGGGGGGGCCTCACCTCCTCTAGGGGGACCTCACCTCCTCTAGGGGGGTCTCACCTCCTCTAGGGGG